>OU015462.1:54767660-54782660 GCA_907164805.1 Brachyptera putata
TGTGTTTTCACCCAATCAGATTCTTAATATCTCATTCCGTTAAAAAGTTATCATCAAAAAGCTGAAATTTCTCCAAATCAACTCCCATGCACTCTTAAGCTAATATGCAGCCCAGCAGGGTTACTAGCACTAACCTCATCTCACTATTCATCTCTAAGATTATGAAGCGTTATTAAAATTATATTGATATAATTACAGTATATACACACACACACACACACACCAGCACACTAAAGGTTGTTGTGATAAGTTATAGAGAACCTCTATATACGCAATGAGTCGGTATATATTCTCCAGTTCAGGCATCTCTCTCTCTCTTTCTCTTGCTGAATACAACTGGGAAGAAGAGGTCTTCAAGTTATTGCTTTAGATCGCATTAGAGTCATGCTTAAGTCGAACGTGACTCGAGGTCACGCACGCTGACCCGCATCAATTCTGCAGCTCGCTGTTTAGACTCGTGCTCGTATCGCGTTCGCTGACGTTCTCGTACGACTAGGAAAACGCTATATATGCGTTGTTGGACGAGCGGATAGTAATAGTATGGGTGAAAATGGGTGAAAACTGCTTCGAGTGGTACCAATTTAGCACATTTTATGTTTTTTCTTCAAAATGGCTGAACCGATCAAGCTGACAATTTTTAGAAATGTGTATCAAAATGTAATCCAACTTCACGCAAAATTTCATTTTTTTGGTGGAATAAAAATATTTTCTTTTTTTTTTCGCTATGTTATTCTAATGGGTATTTTTGAAATTTCTAAAATTCATAAAAATAGGTACCCCCCGAAAATGCCACAAAAAACTATACAGATCTAAGTTGGATGAGGAACCATATTGAAAAAAAGTTTGAAGTTGATAGCTGTGGCCGTTTGACCTGTGGAGAACCGACAAAAAAACATAAAAAAAGCAAAAAAAACATAACATAAAAACGAACACCAATGTATGTCAAATTGAATCCTCGCTAAAGCTCTTCTAATAATAATTTCGTTTCAATGGAATTGTACGAGACGGACACCGGGTATCAGAGATATTGTCAGTAGCCGTCATGGACGACGACGTACGAATGCATGCTCAGGAGTAACATGCATAGTGGTCTGCTGGACATCTTAGTAGGTACGACACATAGCGAAACTACGTATTTATACGAAATGTTGTAAGGTGGCATCCCATTGTTATTCTGATATGCTCACTTCATTATTATTTATTCTCCAGTAATATCGAATCTTGATACAAAATAACTGCTCCACAATTAAGGCTATGAAAAGGATCAACATATATTATATTATTTTCTAATACATTATAAAAATCATATAGTATATTATTGTAAGCTGAAGAATTCTTCACTTTATTTACAAATTACAATATAATACAAACTTGAGACTGAACAAAACTAATGAAATATTAATGGAACAGAATAATGAAATTGAAATAAAATATAAATATTAAAATATGCTGACCAAACTTCTGAACCTTATTAATTACATGAACCGAGATATGAGCTGAAAACATGAATATCTGTACCTCTACATTCAAGTACTGTAAAAATAACAGGGCTGATGGAAATAACTACCGTACATGATAATTTTATATAGCAGTTACATCCCTAATGGGGTTGAAGCCAATATACTCAACCGCGAGTCATCATAGGTTCGTAAGAATTGCGTTGTCGCAAGAAATAGTATTCTGTGATAATCGTTAGCGATAATTCAGGATAAGATATTCAGTGTACCGCTCCTTGTGATCCATTATTAGACGAGCTTTAGCGAGGATTCTATTTGACATACTGAAAAAAATAGGTTTCCGTTTTTTTTTTTCATGTTTTTTTGTCGGTTCTCCACAGGTCAAATGGCTACAGCTATTAACTTCAAACTTTTTTTCAATATGGTTCCTCATCTAACTTAGATCTGTGTAGTTTTGTGGCATCATCGGGTGGTAACTTTTTTTGTATGAATTTTAGAAATTTCAAAAATACCCATTAGAATAACACGGTGGAAAAAAAGCAAATAGGCTATTTTTATGTTCCAAAAAACTGAAATTTTGCGTGAAGTTGAATTTCACATTCTGATTCAAATTTCTGGAAATTTTCAGCATTGTTCGGGTCAGCCATTTTGAAGAAAAAACATAAAATGTTTTATGTTTATGTTCGGCAAGTTTTCCTGGGTAACATTGGTTTTATTCAGAACGAAGGATGGTATGAAAGAGGAATTACAAACTTGAAGAAATATCTAGCTCTGTACGAGTAGTCCGCTACATACATTTTAATAATAAAGTTCCCCCATAAATCCTACTTGTTGGTGGGGTTGCTCAGAACTATTAAACAATCATAGATAATGAGAAAATAGAATCCACTGAATCGTTTCGCTACTGGTTTTGAATTTGTAACATATTAGTGGAAGTGCCGAGTAACTGTTCAACATGGCACCTCCACCAAAATCAATTCTTATGAACGTATACTATTTGAAAAAAAAAAAAAATTCAAATCGGTAAGACAAATTTTATCCACAAAAGAAGGAGGTCTTCTACCAACCAAATAAACGTAAAACCTTCAGTGGTTATAGTTACATTATAATCTCAGCGCAAATTTATGTTTAACGCTTTTGAAAGATGCAGTTCGGTTCTTATCGTAACCTTGTCCTGAAAAATCATTATGTTATTTCATACAAGATACCACAAATGTACAAATATAAGGGTGTTTTTTGTGTCCATTATGTTGGTAAAAGATCTTCTTGTCTCGTGGATATAATTATAGCGATAATTATTTCTCACAACTGCGGAAAATAATTTATGAATCGTCTAATTTACCTCTCCTCAATTTTTTCATATTTTCAGAAGAAAGTAGTCCAGATATTC
This sequence comes from Brachyptera putata, assembly GCA_907164805.1. Classification (NCBI taxonomy): domain Eukaryota; kingdom Metazoa; phylum Arthropoda; class Insecta; order Plecoptera; family Taeniopterygidae; genus Brachyptera; species Brachyptera putata. Next base: position 54,770,508 of record OU015462.1, read on the forward strand.
ATATTATCAGATGTCATTTTATTAGATATATTGGATGATCATGAACTTCAAAATTAATGTTAATTCTCTTGTTAATGAAATCATTTCGACAAGACCTGAAAATGATGGGTAAAATCCCATCGGAACGTCGTTTTCCGCAAACTACAAGACGTGGCACTACCGAAGAAATCATTTTACCTTGTACCATCTGCCACGAGAATCTCCGTCAATACACACACACACACACACAAATATATAAATATATATATATATATAAATATATATATATATATATATATATATATATATATATATATATATATATATATATATATATGTTGTAGCGTAGACTTTGAGGGCCGGAGGAAGATGATAAAAAGTCACTTTTCGGTAATTTGCCCTTCCTTGAAACAAGTGATGGCTCTAAAAAGAGCCTTGGGTTTCGACCTTTCGGCTGAAAACGTTCAGCCATCTTCAGGAGTCGTTATGGTGTGGTATCCGGCAATCGAGGTAGCGATTGGTAGCGATTGCCGGCTACCACACCACAACGACTCCTGAAGATGGCTGAACGTTTTCAGCCGAAACGTCGAAACCCAAGGCTCTTTTCAGAGCCATCACTTGTTTCAAGGAAGGGCAAATCACCGAAAAGTGACTTTTTCTCATCCATTATATATATATATATATATATATATATATATATATATATATATATATATATATATATATATATATATATATATATATATATATATATATATATATATTCACAGCTGAGTTTTCATAACCGGGTCATGTGATTTTTCTCATGTCTCCTGTTTTTTTTCTCGTCCATAGATGTCTCCAGGAATACATTTCTATTACCGTGTGGATCGAATCGTTTGTTGTGATTTCATTAGCATAATTTGATAGGCGGAGGGATGATCGAACAGGTCACGTGAGAAAAATACCAAAGATGTCAATACTTTTCACTTCTATCCAGAGCACTTACAGTGGATCATGAATTCGATCAATACAAATTAATTAATTTTGTTTTATTGTAAAGGAAATGTCAGCGATACTTGTCGTATAAAAATGAATTACACGTTTTTACAGCAGGCAATTATACGTGATTTGAAATGCAACTATATACAACCTGACTGTAATTAATTCTGATAGCCTATACTTATATGATTATGTTTATTATCGTGAAAATATTAAGGTACTTAATTTAATTTGAGTTGACTGTGTTCATCTAGCCCACGTAGCTTATCAATAAGGATAAAAGTGGTTATATATTTTGTGTCGGGCAGAAAAACAATCGTTGCATCCGTACAAACTGCATAATAAAATAAAACGAGTCTTAGAATGCACCAACTGGTTTGAAGAACCGGGTTTCACTCAGCTTAAAACAAACTATAAAAACTTGCACTTCAGCCTGCATTGTATATATTATGATAGCTCTGTACTCCGAGACTATACAATGGAACTATGACGATTCGGACTACGAAATAAAGTCTTTTCAAAGTCTGGTATTTCGTTGCGAGCCATTTAACCAGTCGAGACGTTTATTATTCATAAGACCACGATCTAGGTATCATCTGCTGATGAAAAGAATGTTTGGTATTCAATAGCTAGATATTTGTTTTGGTTGTTCGCACTATTTGATGTTCATATCTGGTCAAAATACGATTAACCAAGCATACTCATTGAGGTTATTAGACGAGCTTTGGCGAGGATTCAATTTGAAATACTGAAAAAATTGTGGTTCTTTTTTTTTTTTTTTTTTTTTTTTTTTTTATGTTTTTTTTGTCGGTCCTCCACAGGTCAAACGGCTACAGCTATCAACTTCAAACTGCTTTTAAATATGGTTCCTCATCTAACTTAGATCTGTTTAGTTTTGTGGCATCATCATAGTGGTATTTTTTTTTTATGAATTTTAGAAATTTCAAAAATACCCATTTGAATAACACTGCGGAGAAAAAAGATTTTTTTTTTATTTCCCCAAAAAATGAAATTCTGCGTGAAGTTGAATTACATTTTGATACACATTTCTGGAAATTTTCAACTCGATCGGGTCAGACATTTTGAAGAAAAAACATAAAATGTGCTAAATTTCTACCACTCGAAGCAGTTTTCACCCATTTTCACCCTTACTATTACTATCCGCTCGTATAACAACGCATATATGGCGTTTTCCTAGTATAATCAACATCAGCCGTTAGAACTTGGTTCCATTGTTTCACATGCATTAAAGACGAGTGTCGAATGGCTAGCACACCGAACCGCCATTCGGAAGACCGGGGCTCTATTCACGCCATGGTCTATACCACCTGACAGGTTTCTTGAGGTTTCCTTCTTTCATTCAGGTCAATACTGAATGGTTTCTCAACAACACCCCCCAACCGATTCTCTCCCACTATCCGAAAACACCAAATAGAATAACCTTTCATCTCATCATCCCATCATCTCGAATATCAATCACCAACGCTAATGGATTATACTCATCAGTAGGCGTGCAGTGAGTTGTTTTATTTTATTTTTTCATTTTATATTGGGTTTAACGACGCACTATTATGATAACTGAGATCTAATGGCGTTGGATGGATGATTAATGAGATAATGGGATGATGAGATGAAGGTTCTTCTGGGTAATGAGAAGGATAGTGGGAAGGAAGCGGTCATGGCACTTATTGTAGGAACCATCCCGGCATTAGCCTAGACTACAGAGGAAAACCATGAAAAACCTCTGTAAAGATGATTGGCGGCGGGGATCGAACTGGGTTCGGAATTCCCCTCGTCTCCCGGACCACATGAAGCGAGCACGTTAACCACTGCGCTGCATTTGCCGGTCAGTGCGTCTTTGAATCTGTTATAGATTTAAAAAAAATGAATTAGTACCATGAATATTGAATGTTTCTCATATATACAAGTATAGAATTCATTTTATTCACTTGAATGCATATTGTGATTACTATAAATTTAAATATGAATACACGTACGAACTATATTCCCGTTACTTACGAGAAGTAAGTATATCAAACGGTTTGTCAACGAAGCTGCATGCAAGCCCGAAACCCGTACTGTCAAAGTCAAGGTAGGCCTATATACAGCGAGAATTCTTTTTATTTCTTCTCTGTATTTTTTTCTCCGCGAACGCCTACAGACGAGGTAAACCTCAATGCGATCCAAACTGGCAGAAGATTTACAATCTCTCCAATTCTTTATTTATCAGCCGATATAAACTAGACCTTGATGAACTCGCGTGTGGTTGGCCGGGAACCGAGTCGAGATTTGTCGTTTTACCAACGCTTGCATAATCAAATACAAGAATAAACTCAATCGCGTTTAATTAAGTGAATGCGTGCGCTATTTATTACCTTGGCGCTCACGCAGTTAACATTCGGTGCTGTATTATTATATTTTCTAAACAGGACATTCCTCCGTGGAGCACGTGGGGTCTAAGGTTAGGGGGGGGGGGGGGGGTGAGGGGGGTTGCCACGTGTTTAACGACGACGAACTTGATTGATAGAACGGCGAGAAAGTTGTTGATTGCGTTAGTCAGCTCGCATCATTATGGGCGGCATACATTAATCGTATTAGTTGCCATTTCGTGAAAGCAAAGTTTTTCCTATAAAAAGTTAGGACTTTTCTTTATGTACGCATTTTTTTTTTGTTTACCTCAAAATCACTATTGTATTACAGTGACGAAACTTTGACTGTTATTAGCCTCGTTATGAAGTCTGTATACATTCTAAGCATAACGGTTCTCGTTAAAAAGCTTTAGATTAATATTTAATATACAGAGCATTAACAATAATGAAGCTGGTTTAAATCGTCCATCTCTTGATCTCTGGACTAACGAGTAACGATACTAAAATCCGCTGGCATAAAAGATGTTATATAGTTTTTAATGAGTCGTTAGATTGAATATTATAATAAAATATAGCTAAGATTCTGGACGGTCCAGGTGTTCGTAAAGCATCCCGTCACAATAAACCATGCATCCCCCAAAAACTATAGACATACTTTTGAACTACTTCCTTTGAACATCTAGAAAAGTGTTAATTATAAAATAAAAAAAATATTTCTACTCCGAAGAATATTCATATTACATAAAACACTCAAACTCTTAATGTTGATATTTTATCACCATCCATCTTAATTATAAATAAAAATACTACGAACATATAGCCTTTTTGTATTCGGTTTTCACCACATGAAAGTAATTTAGAGCTCTATAACCAGGAAAAACTTTCAGAACTATTGCCAAACTTTTATTATATATCTACGTCTTCAATAGATTTTTACGAGAAAAGAAAACGTTGACATTTCAGCTGCAAACCTTTATTTAACACACATCATATATATTACCGGTCGTTTTTTTTTTCTGTCGCTCTTTGTACAATTGTCATAGTCATATTCATAGATAAGCCATGCACATGGCGTATAGGCTTTGTTGTCAGGCGACGGGCCGATGTCACGATACTGGATTATACAAATGACATAGCGGTGAATGGGACGCCTCATGAATACTGGACGTATAAACACGGTTTCACACTCGAGAAGGTTTCGACGATCATATTGAATTTAATATTAGAACTACAGCTTATCCATTACGTTTCGCTATTGTGCCTTTCAGCGGGGGAGTCGAATAGTGCCATGTTGGGTTGTGCACGGAACGGAGGATTGTGTTATAGGTGTGTGTTTACAGATGAGGCGATTATCTCAGTTGGAAAGTGATCTAATTGTATTGTTGGTTATTTATATGTCAAGTAAATTATTCTCAAGATGACATAGTTAGGGATATATTAATTTCACTGTCTTATTCTGAATGTTGGATTACTTCTTTTGTGTATGATTGAATTCTGCAACCAAAATCCTAAATATTGGACATATTATTTCTTCTCTCATTGAATGAATGAATGGACAGCGTCTATTTATCAAACCATCGGTGTATGTCACAACATGCGAACGTTGTTGTTGTTGTTGTTGTTGTTGTTGCGCACAACCTAAGTTAAGCTCAATCAACCCAATCTAACCAACCAACCACAGCAAAGCAAAGCAACCTAACCTAAACTAACCCTTTGCGTACACGGTGGTCATACTAATCGAGAAATTATCTTCAGTATTTTCATCCATTTTCAAAAACCAATGTAATTGAATGAAAAGTTCAAATCTCCAAGATAACGCTATGCTTTTTAATTCATGACATATTATTTTGGAGAATTCAATCAGTTTTGAGATAATACGTCAATGAATTTCATCACATTCTTTCTATTCATTGTTGTATTGTCTTGAAACTGATTGAAGTCACTGATATAGAATGTCATATCAATTAAAGAGCATGAAATTATCTTGGAGATCTGAACTTTTCGTTCAATAACACTGGTTTTTGAACATATAAAAAAATTAGTGGAGGTGAATTTCTCTATTTTTATAAGCACCTTGCATGAACCCCCTTAAGAGAAGTATAACTGCAGTATTTTCATTTCGATAAACACACCGTAGGCCATACCAATATAGGCCTACTGATGATAATTGAATTTACTAGGAAAACGCCATATATGCGTTGTTAGACGAGCGAATAGTAATAGTATGGGTTCAAATGGGTAAAAACTGCTTCGAGTTGTACCAATTTAGCACATTTTATGTTTTTCTTCAAAATGGCTGACCCGATCAAGCTGGAATTTCTTAGAAATGTGTATCAAAATGTAATTCAACTACACGCAAAATTTCAAATTTTTGGAAAATAAAAAAAAAAAAAACTATTTTTTCCGCTATGTTATTCTGAAGGGTATTTTTGAAATTTCTAAAATTCATAAAAAAATGTCACCCCCCGATAATGCCATAAAACTATATAGATCTAAGTTAGATGAGGAACCATATTAAAAAAAGTTCGAAGTTGATAGCTGTAGCCGTTTGACCTGTGGAGAACCGACAAAAATATATATAAAAAAAAAACATAAAAACGAACACCAATATTTTCCAGTATTTCAAATTGAATCCTCGCTAAAGCTCGTCTAATAATATTATTCGATCTGATTATTATGTATTGACAATGGTCATGTCCTCTCCAGTCTATGTGTGGTGTTATAGCCTGTAAATCTGACCAATCGAGACGACGCACAAAATATTATAAACCGGACTAACCATAAAGAAGTCTGCTTTTTCCTCTTAAAATAAAGTAATTGAATAACCTGTAATGAGACGCTTTCCAGGTTGAAATGATACATATTCGATAAACATTTCTTCGAGTAGCAGAAGGTGGTGGCATATATCAGTAACCCCCGTCTATCTGGTTCTTGTATCGCCAGGTTTTTATATGCAACTGTTAAAATGTCACTCTGACTTTGCGCCTGCATCGTAATATACAAGCCTATATAGGATTCTAGCGAGTGCTTAGCAGCAATTAAAACCACTACTAAATTAAACTCGACTCGACTACATCTAGCAAGACAGACAAGCTGACAGCTCACAACTTTAACGAGAAATTATTATATCCAACAGTAAACTTATTTCAATATAATATCAAACAGAATGTTACGCGTGTGTGGTGTTTTCATTTTTTTTCTCTACAAATAAAAAAACAAACTATTTTTACATGATATTTAACCCAGTTGAAATGAGTAAAAATAGAGTGACCGTTGTTCAAAGCGATGGTCACGCACGCTGTCGAGTTTTATGTCCTAAAGAACACTTCTTGGCGTGGTGGAACAGCACTCAGCGTTATCACGACTTTTATAAGCTGGTTATTAGTATGCGTTTAAAAATAACCAGAACATTTGTGTGTTGCTGCATGGTAGATATTTGATTCTTCAATCAGAACATGGGAACGTTTTTTCGTTGCCTTTCATAACTGTTATTAGTTTTTCTGAAAGGTTATTTTTATGTGTTGACTGCACTGTATAAGTATATGACATTTTAATACTATGAAAAGTGATGGATAATGATTGGATGTGAGCATACATTGCAGTACTTTTATAGTTTGTTTCAATGATTTTATTCATCAATTCATGAGATATTTCATTTTGCTGTATCGAATTGAAATATGTAGAAGATCTACGAAGACGTATACAATACTATTCAATATAAATTATACAGCTCAGTTACCTCTAACATAGATTATGATATTTGCCTATCGGATATTGAGAATGAATGAAGTCCTTTTTGTTCTCCTCCTTATTATTGTAAAGAAATTCATTTGATATGTTCATGTGATAAACTCAATAGAACGGTACTTGCATTACATCTCTTCAGCTTTCCGTCTCATAGTATTGTTACAGCATTTTAATCCGGTATTATCAATTGTTTGTATGTCCCGATATATATATATATATATATATATATATATATATATATATATATATATATATATATATATATATATATATATATATATATATATATATATATATATAGGCCTATATTTATGGCCTACATATACTATATATGATATGATAGGTCTATATCATATCATATTATATTATATTATTCATATTATTTATATATATATATATATATATATATATATATATATATAGATATATATATATATATATAGATATATAGATAGATAGTATGTACATATACTATGTATAATATAGGTCTATATCATACATATATAATATTATTTATATACCGGTAGTGTAGTGTAATATTATCATCATTTAGGATGTTCTTATCGTGTGTGGAAAGGGAATACAATAAGTGGCCAAGTATGTATTTTCCTCAACATTACATTCCTCGTATATGCTTGAATTCACAGAAGGAGAAGGTCGTCTACTACCACGACAAATACAAAATATCATCGTTTTATTTGTTTTGCTGTGGCATTTCAAGGACGAGATTCATGATAAGAAACTCAACTGCATCTTTCAAAAGTGTCTCATTCCTACAGTATAAGCTAGATAATGTACAGCGATACCGAATTTTTTAATATTATTCATATAGTTGTTAGATGCCATTCTTCTTCCGTGGCTACGAGTATAGTAAGTTGTATACCCCGCGGCAAGGAATTGTGTGCAGGTCGGTGGTTAATTCGCACTTGTGATCTCCTGCGAACAGCGCCTCCATATCTCATGGTACAATTCCCAAGTGGGCCATGTTTCCTGAATAAGATAGTACGAAAGCAAGCCACTATTTTCAGATTTTTTATTATTATTTGACAATGTATTATAATACAAAATGAAGGAGGGTGGGGGGGGGGGGGGTTGTGGGGGGCTCGGTAGAGTCGCGTGGTTATAGCATCGCTAAAGGCATCATTGCCCCAGAGGCTTTGAGCTCCTCTACTTAACTAAATGAGAATCATGTTCTCCCTTCCAGTCAGATTTACTACCAGGACGGTTCGTTAATCCCACACCCTCACAGCCAGCTGGATTGGCGAGATAACGAACGAGTCGCGGAAACCACGCGAGCTTTGGCTAGCAGGCTGTGCTTCGTTTGTACACACACACACACACACTCACACACCGACATCTTTTCAACCCATTGTCGTCGCAAGAAGCGAGGACTAGACGCACATTCAAGCGAACCGAAAATCAAATCCCTGGCTTCTTCAATATGAAATTACCAAGTCAAAGAAGTTCGCAAGTATTTTTTTTTTTATCATCAAGGTATAAAATTATTATATTTTCAAAGCAATCAAAAATGTAACCTCACGACATGTCCTTTATGTGCTATGTATATAAAATGTGACAACCTGTGTGTTTTAGACGGATCCTCTATAGTGGTATTACGATGGCTCGTAAACCGCTGCAGCGGAGAATAATGAAATGACGAATGGAGAACGAGGTATGTTTTAATGATTCCATTTTATAACGAAATAAAACCATTTTGATCTAAGTTGATTAAGTTTGGATCCTCATGAGCTCGTTACACTCTAAGACACTATAATCCGAGCCCTCCCCCTCCCCTACCCCTCCCTCCGCAACCCCCCCCCCCCCCTCAAACCACACACCCTGACAAAGTCTACATCTTCTCTCAACTACATCACACCACATAGTCTCCTTAGCGTTGTTAATAATTAATATTACGATGTTATCGCCGAAGCTAAGTGTCTAATCTTTGGAAGTGTAACGGAAAGTTGCAGCCTAATCTCTTCCTCCTAGACAGTATACTGAAAGCAGTACATTTCTACGGCAACTTTTCGTGCCGTTTGTTCGTAAACTATCGCGTCAAGTGGAATCCCGAACAAACTATTCTTGCAAATAGAGACAGATTGATAGTTTTCAAATAAAATGTTCCTGAAAGTAGACTATTACGTGACAAGGAATAAATTACGAAGCTTATTTCAGATTCTATCTTTGTATATAGTCTATACTCTATATAAGGTTTACTTTTATATAGCTCTTCGAGCTATTTAATCCAATTTAATCCCTTATCTCTCTGCGAGTTCTTCAATGTTCTAAGATGTTAGTGTATGACATAAACTTGTTGCAGTTGTAAAGTAATTTCGAGTTCTATAGTTTCTTTACTATAATAAACTAGGAAGATAGATCCGAGACTTATTTGTAACAAGAAAACTATATACCATGTATCACGTAGTGTATATATATATATATATATATATATATATATATATATATATATATATATATATAAAAAAAACTTATACATTTAACGAGATCATTTCATCTTATGTATAAAATGTGGCTGGGTTTGCAAGAATGAAAATAATAAGGCGAGATTAAATTTACAAACAAGGCAATTGCTATTTTGCTAAATTATGTACCGGAAGTATTTTAAAAATGCATCTCGTTCTGCATGTGACCTGATTTATATAATACTTTTCATGAAAGTATACTCAAAATGTCACAATGCACTTTATTTCGAAATATAAATATATACATATTTTATATTTTATAATATGAAACCTACATCAACATGCACTTGCTTTTTACTACCTCTGCTGTTCGGCTTCATACTGTTTCTCGAATATAAACTATTTATGTTTTTGTATAAGAAACACACATAAATATATATATATATATATATATATATATATATATATATATATATATATATATATATATATATATATATATATATATATATATATATATATATATATATATGAAGGATGCATTTGCCAGCAAATTTTATGACTTTGTGACTTTTTTCAAAAAGTCGGACATAATCCCAATATATAGGCCTATATAGTATATATATATATATATATATATATATATATATATATATATATATATATATATATATATATATATATATATATATATATATATATATATATTATATATATATGTATATGATGAGATCTATATAATGAGATACCGTACTGTGAATCTAATGTCCTGAGCCATGCTTCGACAAAATGAAAGATTCGATTCTAATCAGCGTTGTTCTTCGATGTAAAAACTTATATCGATTATCATTGACGTAAAACATAGATCACAGATGAGCGTGGGATGGCGATGGCTCTCATTCCATTTACCTAAAAAGATCGGGCTCCGTTTCAATGTTTTTTCTGTTATTTTGTGCGTGGCATTCAATACAGATCAAAACCAATCGATTTGAACTATTTCTTGAACATTGGTACCAGAGTAGTTGGTTCAACGGTTAGTTCGGAAAAAATTGTATCTCTGGAAATTCTTCATGGGACTGCAGTTGCACTGAGTGGAATTTCTAATTTCATTCGTCCGACGTGGAATTTTCATGAAATGTCTATATTCTTCTGATAAGTACATGTTGCTACTGAATCCAACCTGTTTTTGAGAAAATTATTTTATTCTGAAAAATGAGGAAATAAGGAAATTAAAGTACGCCAATGAAATTATACAGGTCTATCGTATCTATCGTATCGAGTGTCCAACTTATTCTCAATGTATGGTTTGGTTGAATCACTTGTTCAGTAGAAGACGATTTTGTTTGTTGAATGAAGAAATCATAAAGAAAAAATGGAAGCTTATAAACGACTGAAACATAGTTCCGATAATCGAAATTATCCATATTGATTATCATGACGTGAAAAATTGAATCGAATATCGCTAATCTCGAGGAAAAATCGATTGTAATCTTTATATCGACTATTGCTTACAACCCTATATAGTATTAATTAATCAAACTGACACGTTACCGACCAACTCGAACACGAATATCGAGGGAAGAATCGAACAGATAAGTTTCGCTAACGACTTGAGTTGCTAACGGAAGTGAAATGACGAATCTAGCTAGAGGACAAGAACTGTGTTAGACTCGTAACGACTGTAGGTCAAGGTTGATTGAGGGAGCTGCGAGGTGTTCAAATGCTGCCCTCATTCCTATTCACTTAATTTCAATTTTATATTTACGTTCTCCTGATGAATACACAGAGATTCATATTACCTGACAAACAAAGTGTAAATAAATAATTGTATGTACAAATAGATGCAATCATCACCGATACCAAAGATGAGCTGATTCGAGGGAAAATTCACGTCATATCTTTCTGAACGTGTAATCGGTTCATTCGATTATTCTCGTTTATTTCACTCGATTACTATATTTGGATCCCCCGTCAGTGCACACTGCCCGCGTTGCTGCCAAGTCGTGTCGGCTGCCTAACTTCACGGCTCTCCACTAGATCGCGCTCATACGCCCATATTGCGCGAATGAAACTGGCCATTCGACACGGTGCTTATAAAAATAGAGAGATTCATCTCTACTAATTTTTTTCTATGTTCAAAAACCAGTGTAATTGAATGAAATGTTCACATCTACAAGATAATTCTATACTTTTTAATTAATATGACATTCTCTTATCGTGAATTCAGTTAGTTTTAAGATGATACGTCAATGAATAAAAAGGATGTGATACAATTCAGTGACGTATCATCTCAAAACTGATCGAATTCATAAAAATAAAACCTCACATTAATTAAAGAGCGTAAAATGATCTTGGAGATGTGAACTTCTCATTAAATTACACTGGTTTTTGAAAATGGAAAAAAAATGGAAAGATAAATTTCTCGATTTGTGTAAGCACCGTGCACCCACCCCCTTAATAAGATCAACAGAGATAAAATGTAATTGCTAATTTGTTTCACACAAGCTTTCTATAGTTACTTCTGAAAATAATACGACAAATCCACGACAACCACATTAAAATATGTATTGGAATCATATCCACGGCCTAATTTGCCTATATTATTTGATGATGAGAATTATAGTTTGAATAACGATCAAACATATATCATATGA
>OU015462.1:54785160-54872660 GCA_907164805.1 Brachyptera putata
ATTTCATAATTACATTTGTAAGCATTCAACTCTAGTCATTTAGCTCTAGTATTGCATATCCAATCTATTAGTGATTCAGAAACAATGTGTAATTTTATGTATCATTTATGCTTGCCGAATTGTTATGTTATTTATGTTTCCAATTATGTATCCATGAAAAACATTATGTAATAAAAATAGAGAATAAAAATTCCTTTCTAAATTATAAAACGTAGATCTTTGACATCAGGACTGTGTAAAAATTATGTGATACAAGGTGAATAGTTTTTATTCATACCAATGTGAAGGTATTCAAAATCTCTGTGTTTTTTTCCCAGTATTAGACCAACTTTTGGTACCGTCCAAAAGTTGATATCAAAATACCGGGACTCTGCTGAATCGTCGACTCTCATGCTGTCTTAACCTTGACGGTGGATAAGAAAAGGAGTTTCGTTTTGGAAGTATTAAAAGATGTGCTGAAGAAAAAAGATGTCGAGAGACAATTATCAGCAGAGTGCTAATTTGCTTGCTAATACGTGCTGATGATATGATAGTGATATAACTTGATAGTCTTGCCTTGTGTTACGGGTTATAGTAAAGGTATCGGCACTCTTACTAATTAATCTATGCACACCCCGCATGCATGCTGTTAAGGACTTTTTGTTTCGTTTGTATTTGGTTTTATTGGTCTGTTTATTCGATTTGGGAGCTAGAAACATCGAACTATTAAGAGGCTATGGGAGTCGATACATTATTATTTATTATTATTTTGCTTAACGACCCCACCAACAGCTAGGTAATACGGGGGTACGAATAAGCGGATGATGATGAAACGATGAAGTGATGATAGGCGAAAGGACGTTTACAAAACCCATGCCTTATGCGGGACTCGAACCCACGCCCAACGGTGACTTCAGTTACTACCGCTAGCGATAATTGACTTGGCCACCGGGGCGGCGAAGTCGATACAGAAGAAAACAGATTTTCGGTGATCAATTTTGAACGTCATGCTATTGTGATACGGGATGAACAGATATGTGTACTACCTTCAAGATAATACGTTAATATTTAACTAGGAAAACGCCATATATGCGTTGTTGGACGAACGGATAGTAATAGTATGGGTAAAAATGTGTAAAAACTGCTTCGAGTGGTACCAATTTAGAACATTTTATGTTTTTTTCTTCAAAATGGCTGACCCGATCAAGTTGAAAGTTTCCAGAAATGTGTATCAAAATCTAATTCAACTTCACGCAAAATTTCATTGTTTTGGAAAATAAAAATATTTTCTTTTTTTTTCGCTGTGTTATGCTAATGGGTATTTTTGAAATTGATAAAATTCATGAAAAAAAAATTACCACCCGATTATGCTACAAAACTATACAGATCTAAGTTAGATGAGGAACCATATTGTGAAAAAGTTTGAAGTTGATAGCTGTAGCCGTTTGACCTGTGGAGAACCGACAAAAAACATGAAAAAAAAAACATAATAAAGTACACCAATTTTGAAAAGGAAATATCACAAAAAATAAATACATAAGGCCACTAATCATACGACCTCACACACGAGTATTCAACAGAGGAAGTTGAAAAGATTAGACATACAATTCGTTTATAGATTAGCATTCGATAAATGAAAATGAATATCGAGCATCTTTTTTTCTCGCGATTTACATCTGAATGACTATTAATGTATCGATTATAATATAAGATTCAACATTTATTAGACATAGTGCCCATGGACCATCAGCATCACCCTGTACTAAATCATAGCGTTTGTAATTGGTAGTTACATATATATTATTTTATTGCCCCCTTCAGGCTTCAGGCAAGACCTATATATAAGAAACCAATTTAAAGAACATATAACTATAGGGCTACCGATTAGTTCAAGAATGCCTTCTGTTCACAGTAATTCATAACTTGAGATGTGAATGAATTGTTGTGATGTATGCACCGACTTTCTCTTCATCATGACACTCCCAGGTTATCAGCGATACAAAAACGAGGCGGAACCGATTTCATACAAATTTGGAATATTGAAAAATAACGAGTTAATTCTACGAATAGTTTGGTTCAGCCTATTAAATTGATTTCATCGATTGGGCTAAGGTTGGGTAAATTAAAAACTCCCAATTTCGGTGATGTTTATGATGGAAGATATGGAAATTGTATATCTATGGGCTTGCTCCACGCATATGAATACATGGCAAGAGTTTCATGGCCAACTAAAACTATACCGCGGTATTCAATGTTTCTAACAAATCCACAATAACAGAATTTTAAAGTGATGTAGTTTGTATTAAACATGATTTTTTAAATTGTATTACATAGAAAGCATTTAAAGGCATAGCCCTACTGTGACTGCGGAACTCGGCATGCTCTAAGGAACACAAAAAATTCATTAATATTAATTATTTGTTCACAAATTTATATCAGTACATTTTCAAATATTCGACACAGCTGTGAAGAAATAATCACATACTGGTGTGTGAAAAAAAAATACTCTGAAGCCAATATATTATTTTCAAGTCGTCATTATTCGATAATGAAATGGTACTGAAATAACAAGTCTGAAAATAGGACAATCTGAAGATGTGTTAGATCTTATATTTAGATTCATGTTTTCCGAACAAGGGAAACACAATAGATGGATCCACTTTTCATGTTTCTTTCGAACGGGGGCTAGAAACCATAATGCGTAAATTTCAGATTCTAAATCAGTCCATCTTTGCCCATCTTTATTAGACGAGCTTCAGCGAGGATTCAATTTGACATACTGGAAAAAATTAGTGTTCGTTTTTATGTTTTTATGTTTTTTTTTCTCCATGTTTTTTTGTCGGTTTTCCACAGGTCAAACGGCTACAACTTTCAATTTCAAACTTTTTTAATATGGTTCCTCATCTTACTTATAGATCTGTATAGTTTTGTGGCATTATCGGGTGGTAATTTTTTTTCATGAGTTTTAGAAATTTCAAAAATACTCACTATAATAATACAGCGGAAAAAAAAATATTTTCATTTTCCAAAAAAATCAAATTTCGCGTGAAGTTAAATTACATTTTGATACACATTTCTGAAAATTTTCAGCCTAATCGGGTCAGCCATTTTGAATAAAAAACATAAAATGTGCCTAATTGGTACCACTCGAACCAGTTTCTACCCATTTTTACCCACTATTACTATCCGCTCGTCTAACAACGCATATATGGCGTTTTCCTAGTAGTATAGTACAGGAATTACCAGGGTAGTATGAAGCTCTAACTGGCAGTTTGAAGTTGTTATCACCATGGTTACCCATGTTATAACTTTGTCACTAACTCTCAGATGAAGGTTAACCGGACTTGCCCATACCGAAACTAAATCTAGTTTACAAAGTAAACAAAATAAGCGGACATTTTGAGTAAGTCACTGCATTACAGTAGAAGTGTAACGAATACTCTTATCTATCTGGGACGCAAGCCTACGATCACTGATGGTTGTACTCAAGGCATATGGTAATTATATCTGCATACATCACGAGTAATTGCCAAGATACGCTTGCCACGTACGTGTACGTACTTGCACTGAACGTAGTAAGCTATGACGTAGTCGCATGCGAGTAGTACGCTGACCCCTGACCGGGATTTGCATTTCGGTTTTAAAACTCGGTCGTGATTATTTTGGCCCTTTAATAAATCACATTTGAATTTATACACCACGAATTCAGTCGACACTTGACATGAAAATGAGCAGAATGCAAGTAAAAAACACTTGCGGTCACATAAAATGGTACAATCCGAGATTGAAATTGAGATTAAAATAAAATCTACGTGAATGGTATCGTTAATTTTTGTCACAGACTACGCGTGGAGTGCGTATTTTACATTGTCTTCCAGTTTTAGTGCGTATAATATCATCATTTTCAGGAAACATCAATGGATACATTCAGGATGAGGTATACATTCATCTTCAAAGATATCATGAGACATTAAGGGTATGAATGGATTCTTCATTCAGAATACATTTCAATGTAGTTCGATTTTCCACTCCGTGTGACACCACAATTCCACTTTTAAATATGCAAAACTTTCCTGGAATATCTGATTCATACTAATATGCGATAGTACAATGAAAAGGTGTAATTATCGGCGTGCTGTATGTATTGAATATGGGATTAGAATGTGTGTTGGCATTTCAGTCAAGTGAAACTTATCTGAATGAAATTCATGGCACCTTCATTAAAAATCAGGCAAACTTCCCTAGAACAATCAAGAAAACGTAAGAAACGTACGTAGCTCATGAATGATAATTATTCGTCAGACCCAATACAGAATGATTTACGGATCTACTAGTTTCAATTACACATTGGCACACTGCCCAGTATCGCATAAATCGAGGGGTTTACAACTCGAAAATTTGGTGTACACCTGATTTCAGATTTCAAGATTTCAAGTGATTTCAGGGATTTCAGGGATTTCAGGTGATTTCAGGGATTTCAAGTGATTTCAGAGATTTCAAGTGATTTCAGGTGATTTCAGAGATTTCAGGTGATTTCAGGTGATTTCAGGTGATTTCAGGTGATTTCAGGTGATTTCAGGTGATTTCAGGGATTTCAGTTGATTTCAGGGATTTCAGGGATTTCAAGTGATTTCAGGTGATTTCAGGTGATTTCAGGTGATTTCAGGTGATTTCAGGGATTTCAGGGATCTCAGGGATTTCAAGTGATTTCAGTGATTTCAGGTGATTTCAGGGATTTCAGGTGATTTCAGGGATTTCAAGTGATTTCAGGTGATTTCAGGTGATTTCAGGGATTTCAGGGATTTCAGGGATTTCAAGTGATTTCAGGTGATTTCAGGTGATTTCAGGTGATTTCAGGTGATTTCAGGTGATTTCAGGTGATTTCAGGTGATTTCAGGTGATTTCAGGGATTTCAGTTGATTTCAGGGATTTCAGGGATTTCAAGTGATTTCAGGTGATTTCAGGTGATTTCAGGTGATTTCAGGTGATTTCAGGGATTTCAGGGATCTCAGGGATTTCAAGTGATTTCAGTGATTTCAGGTGATTTCAGGGATTTCAGGTGATTTCAGGGATTTCAAGTGATTTCAGGTGATTTCAGATGATTTCAGGGATTTCAGGGATTTCAGGGATTTCAAGTGATTTCAGGTGATTTCAGGTGATTTCAGGGATTTCAATGGGATTTCAGGGCAAGTGTACACCTGATTTCAGGAGTTGTTAACCCGTCGGCATAAATGCACGAAGAGTACCGAACTTATTGTGATGGAACGTATAGGCCTATACTGCCAGATACCAGATTTCGAATGCGGTGTATGCCTATACTTCCCGACGCTATATGATGCAAGAAATCAAGAATCAAGTCCATGAAGTACCTTGTACCATGTCGGTAGAGTTGTAATCGCAAGAACCTTGAAATTGCATTTTTCTTCACTCTTTGATTTTTTTTTAGAATTTATGTTCTATCCCAAAGTATCTGAACCCAACCTGACCTAATCTATCCTCACATCTCACCTCAACTTCCTTACCGACATTGTGCATGGTTTAACTCTGTTGCAATTCTTGCAACATAGAGTCGGGCTCAGTACGCCCGATCTGAAATTTGGGTTCGGGCAGTACGCCCCATATAAACAAGTTCAGTACAAGTCGGCAGTGTGCCTATCCACCATTTCAATGAGCGTTATTAGACGAACTTTAGTGAGGATCCAATTTGACATACTGAAAGAAATTGTTGTTCGTTTTAATGTTTTTTTTTAATGTTTTTTTGTCGGTTCTCCACAGGTCAAACGGCTACAGCTACAACTCCAAACTTTTTCCAATATAGTTCCTCATCTAACTTAGATCTGTATAGTTTTGTGGCATTATCGGGTGGTAACTTTTTTTTTATGAATTTTAGAAATTTCAAAAATATCCATTAGAATACCACAGCGGAAAAAAATAAAAAAATTCATTTTCCCAAAAAATGAAATTTCGCGTTAAGTTGTAATTACATTTTGATACACATTTCTAAAAAATTTCAACTTGATCGGGTCAGCCATTTTGGAGAAAAAACATGAAATGTGCTAAATTGGTACCACTCGAAGCAGTTTTCACCCATTTTTACCCATACTATTACTACTATTCGCTTGTCCAACAACGCATATACGGCGTTTTCCTAGTCTCTAACCATTTCACCGAATAATTCTGTGAGATTGTTTAAAGCACATACGAGATTAATACATTTACATACGTTTCGTTTGTCACGTGATTCTATACATGCTATGTTCTAGTTTTAGCTGAAACACGCTGCGTAATTATTTTGCGACATTATTCTAAACGGTTTATAAAAATCACTCTTTAAATTACAGTGATATAATATTGTTGTCACTATTATGTACACGATAACATGAATCCATTCCACGAACAAGCATAGATGTGAAATGTAGCACCAACAAGAAATTTCACTCTTATACAAAAATCAACAAAAATAAACACAGAAGCTAAACAAATTAAATCCCTGTTCACACTTCCATTTATTAATTCATTTATATTGGGTTCAACGACGCACTGTACTGATGGCCTCTCGCCTACCTCTGCGATTAGTACCTATGCCAGCCACTGAAGGAACGGCCTTGGTGACTGCTGGGCAGCAGCACATTCCATCATGCATGTAGCGCTTACTGTCGATCTGCGTGAGTACTACAGGTGGTACATGTGAGGGGATTGCTTAGAAAGGAGTCTAGATGAAGTAGTGGGGGTCAGGTTTGTTTTAACATTGCGTGACATGTATCGGCAATATATCAATCATCTTCGTTACAAATCTGTTCTGGAAAACATTCCAACATCTTTGAATCACCGTACCAGAGTTGGATTTCATCCGAATATTTTCATTCATTCCTTTACTCTCTTCTTCAAGATCTCCGATTAACAGCCGTATAAGAGTGAACGTGTGACAAAATGCAAACATGAAGTGATGACATATGTAAGGTGAAAGAACGTTCACAAAAACCCATGCTCACACCGGGACTCGAACTCGCATCTCTGGCGGTGTCTCAACTGTCTGAATCAAACGGACGACTCATCTCTTTAATGACATATCACATCTTCATTAATGCAAATAGCTTGATCCCTATTTCATTCGTATTTACTCTGGAAAGAGTTGACTCTGATAACAAACCACCAAAGTCACCATTCTCATGCTCACGTCGACTTACCAGCTACAGAGACCATTCACAGATCTACTTGGGGACAACAAATGTATACACAAGACTTGAACAAGCATAATAAAGAACACCGAACGTACTAAGCATACAACATTTACACATTACTTCACCCAGTTTCAGCGCCCGTTATCATTATACTGTTTCTATGCTAAAGAGACAAACAGGGTTGTTGAAAACCCCCCGAGTTTCTCATAGCCGTGTGTTTGCTTTAAGCCTTCTATCCAGCCAGGATGATTCTGCATGCACTTTGAGCTGCCATCAAATATATACCTTCTATTGTTTATCAAACACGAGAGCTAGCTTGTTGTGTAGGCGAACAATGCTACCCTGAAACCAGTGTCGAGGAATCTGGCCGTGCATGTGATGTGAGGAGAGCTCATTAGATGAATGAAGGAGTTGTTACCTAGGTAACGTTATGGTATATTATATTATATTCTGAATATAGATTTCAGAAGAGTTTACATGGTCGTTGCTGGGTTACCATACAGTATCTATATATACAGTTTCCATTCAACAGATTCTGTGTACAATGAATTCTCTATTTTCAATGAGCCTGTCTCTCGCAAGAGAAATTCGAAGTATAGAAGTTTATAATCCAAAAATAACAAGCTTATTTGGGAATTCTGAGAACTCTTTAGACTTCATTCAACATCTGAAATAGGAACGATGCATGAGATGAATGAGAAAAGTCTTTCTCGTGCTTGTGGCTTATGTGTTCGATATACGAATGAATATTCAATTCCATTCCTTCATATATATTGAAGTTCTGAATGATTGTTGAGTATTGTATTTGTAGAGCAGATTCCATCTTAAAGATCATGAGTCAATTACTTTTCTTGAATGTGGAAAAGAATTATTGGAATGTAATATAATGATTTGGTTGTATAATTTCCACAGATGTACGCGCTTATCATTATTATGTGATTGCCGTTTTCAATTTGAGTTATATCTGGTATATTTTTAGACTTGAATTAGATTTATTCCAGAAGTACAAAATACTCAATGCTAAAAGGGGATTGGTTTTGTTATGAAAGTGATTATCCAACGATTATTCTACTGATTCTCAACCATTATTCTTCTGTTATAACAAAATGACACTTTCAAACAAACAATTTCAAAACTTGATTCACATTCATTGAATAAATACGACATACTGACCACCGATTTCTCAATTCTTGGCCATTACACTAGATAGTCTGTACGGCGGAAATCTATTCTCCACAGCCCCCATATAACCTAGCTGTTGATGGGGTCATTTGCGCACCATAGAAAGATATACTGGAAGACTACATAGCTATATGTGGACAGCTTCAACAAGATTCAAATGGCAGTGACCACGCAGGGTGAGTTTTGAGCATTTCCCCAACTTTTCGACAGAAACTGCTGCAGGTGCACTGTTAGTGTTGAAGAGTGGAACTATTGAAACGTCGCAAAATATAGTCGATATTTTTCACATTGCTTCAAAAATATCATCTAGTTGACTTTTTTTGTAACTTTTCGTCGGCTCTACCCTATTGCATTTAGAAACGCATTCTGTTGCTACTTTTCCTGTTTAAAATCCACATAGCTTTACTATCTCGACTTTATAATACCTGCTCTAGTTAGATTTTAATAACAATTTCCTCGAAATATTCCAATGATAATTGATGATTGAATTCACTCGCTCGATTTTATCATATCAGGAGCTGACATTGAGAAGTTTAGATCAGGGATTTATGTGTACAGTTGAGGGTAAAAATCACCATGGCAACATACAATTGGATCTTGTTAAATCCAGTTATCCGATAACTTCCCAGTTCAACTTTATAAAAACGATCTTAATTGGATTATTCGATCGTTATCTATCACTAGTAAGATGCAGCACATGCGTCGTACGATGAGCGAGGTATTCGTCACTAAAAGTAACAACAAATGCGCTTCTAAATGTCAATATGGCGGACGGAACGCTACAAATAAACTGTCAACAAAGTGATATTTTCAAAAAATGTAACTTTTGAGAGGTGCATGCGCTTTATTTTATGATTTTCACAAGTTTCACTGTTTACCACTGACAGCGTAGCTGCAAGTCTTACTGTCTGATATTTCATGTAGAATATACTCGAAAGCTATACAAACAGTGGTTTTCAAATCCCATTAATTAATTAAGTCGTATCTTTCAATTCTTATAACTCATACGTCTCATAGTCTTGCAGCCTGTGGATTTCCATTGCTGAACTTTAAACTCAATATTGAAAATTTCTCCTATGTGTATAATGATCAATTCTTACAGAAGCGAGTAATCCAAGTTTCCTCAAACGTAATAGAAAATATATCAAAACAATATCAATGTTGTTGGAAATTTCAAGTCAAAAAGATGAAATTGAAAAATTGAAAATTCTATCCAGTGCTAAATCTACTGGGATTTCCAAAGCATCCTATTTTAACTCCAAAGAAAAAACACCCGTCATACCAATTCCTCTCAAAAACAATTCCAACCTTTTCTGGTATAGAACACCGATGAGCACGAAAAGTTTCAAATCAATTGATTATTTCATCTGACCTGTATGCCGCGTACCAAATTACAAAGTAATGAACATTTCACATTACAACCCCGATTCTTTCCGATGAGGGAAATGGCCGGCAGTCTTCGCTACGCTCATCTGAATATAGTTGATATTCCTAACCTAAATATCTTAATATATCTAATTATACGTCTTGGCGAACAAGCGTCGCTTAAGAAGCTCATTAATTTTCCATGTTATCAATTTCCACGAAGTAGTTTAGCACTTTCATCTTCGCTCGTTACAGAGCTTGTTACAACTCACCACTCGGTGCACGCTGTCGGGAAACTGTCTGAGGTGGCATTGCAACTCAAGCAGGTACTTGTTGAAACATACCTGCAACAAAAACAAACACCCGAAAGTATAAGTTTCGCGTTATGGTAAACATTTGCGGATGAAACGTAGACTTAAGAAGGGTGCATTGCACTGTGGTTATACAACTAGGAAAACGCCATATATGCGTTGTTAGACGAGCGGATAGTAATAGTATGGGCAAAAATGGGTGAAAACTGCTTCGAGTGGTACCAATTTAGTACATTTTATGTTTTTTCTTCAAAATGGCTGACTCGATCAAGCTGAAAATTTTTAGAAATGTGTATCAAAATGTAATTCAACTTCACGCAAAATTTATTTTTTTGGGAAAAAAAAAAAAAAATTTCCGCTGTGTTATTCTCAAGGGTATTTTTGAAATTTCTAAAATTCATGATAAAAAATTACCACCCAATAATGCCACAAAACTATACAGATCTAAGTTAGATGAGGAACCATATTGAAAAAAGTTTGAAGTTGATAGCTGTAGCTGTTTGACCTGTGGAGAACCGACAAAAAAACATAAAAAAAAAACACAGAAACGATCACCAATTGTTTCCAGTATGTCAAATTGAATCCTCGCTAAAGCTCGTCTAATAATTCATCCATTTATTTTCGTTTTATAAAAATTAATATGTTGCTATACACATACGATTGGCTTACATGGAGCAAGTGAGAAACAATCAGAATACAGAAGTATAATGATAATAAAAATAGTGAATAATGATGATAGTCAATATAATTATTGTTATAATGATAATGATATATAGTGAGGAGAAAATCTTCGAACTTTATATTTTTTCGTTCATAGTTTTCTTTCTATAACAATTATCTTCATATTAAATTCACCATATCAAATATTTGAACTTTATATTTTTTCTATTTATATGTTTTATATATTTATTTTTCGTTTTTTTTTTTTTTTTTAATTCATCATATTGAATCTTTGAACTTCATATTTTTTCGTTCAAAATTTTCTTTCTATAACAATTCTCTTTATATTAAATTCATTTAAATTATTATGAAAGTAATAGGACTAATACTAATGATTACGATGATGAAATCAATATCAAAAATAATTTTAGGTATAAAAATAACAACAAATGTTCAGATGATAGAAAAAGAAAATTCATTGAAGCCCTACCAAGTACAAGCATGATATATATCTTTTGTCTGCACTCAGAGCAAAGCGACTGAGACTAGAGACTTTATTGTCTATAGAGAGTCTGTATAGAGAGACTGTCTAAAGAGACTGAGGCTCATGAAATTGATGTAAATATATGAAAATGATATACGTGTGTGAAACCAAGTATCAGGCCTAATGGTACAGGTAGTCTACATGTTGAGTGTATAATGAATTGTTCAAGAGACTATTTCAACAAATGAGCAATGAACCAATAATGGAATACGTGAATGAATACCAATGATATGATGATATTCATTCACGTATTATCTTGGAATTGATTGAATTCACAAAAATAGACTGTCATATTAATTGAAGAGCATAACATTATTTTGTAGTTGGTATACATTTTTATTCAATTACATTGGTTCGTGAACATAGATAAATTGGTGAAGATGAATTTCTCTATTGTACAAACACCATGCATCAACCCCAATCAATCAACAACCATCATCAATCAAACACCAACCCCAATCCAGAAAATGAAATAAAAAAGATGAGGTAGATTTTTGCAATTTAAGTTTGCATTTTTTATTTTCTATCACAATCGTTTGTTTGTTGGTAATAATATTCGACCTATCATATATTTTCATATATGAGTAGTTTGGAATATTTGTTTTCGTTACCCATAGTTGTTTGTTGGCCTACTTCATGGAAAAGAGAATTTATGAAGAAACGTTTTTGAAAATCAAAGAAGATACTCGTATATTATTAATTCAGGCATTTTTCATCGATATTGCATCGTGTAAATCGTCAATATATTAGAAGGATCACCTTCATCAACGTTTTCCGAATTGCCATTATTTTTTTCCGTTTTATTTGAATTCTTCGTGAGTTAAAAAATACATATAATGAAAATTACTATACCTTGAAAAATTACTATACTTCAATGCCTTTTGATAATTAAAAGCATGAAATAAAATTCGAACCACAGCGAAATACTCACTATACAAGCTAGCACAGAAATTAGTTTAATTTTCCGTATTTAGATTAATTTACGAAAAAAATAATGAAACTCAAGTGCATGTAAATATTTCTCTACTTCGGTTAAACACATATTTTTATGTGGAGTGTAAAAGAGTTGCCCAGAGGGAAAATAAATTAAAATTTTAATCTTGGATGTGTATAAGCCAACATCATTCAAACAGAAATTTAATTTCAAGAAGCGGGGAAAGTAGTGAAATTAAAAAGGGTACAGGAGTGATGAGGAGTGGCGTCGCCAGTTTTTATTTTCCCCGTCATTTACCACCATCACACTCATACCACGAGACGTGTGTTGTTATGCAAACAGAGAAGCTACGTTCACCATTAAGGGGTGCATGCAAGGCTGGGCTCATCAAAATAGAGAATTCATCTTTACTATTTCTTCTACAAAGAATACAAAGAATGTGATGAAATACATTGACGTATCAGGTCAAAACTGACAGATTTCACAAACAAAATATATATAATATAAAGTGGATGCAATTATCTTGCAGTTAGAGTAGGTTGTACCAAGATTAAGCAAAAATGAGCAAATTAACTTGTTATTACCCTTGGATACATATGCTATTTTTGTACCTTAAGTAATTATCAACTAATCAATAATTAATTATCAGTTGGTACAATCGGCTCTTAGGGCCCATATTACCAATGATAAAAATGTGTTAAATAAGCTTATTAATCAATTGCAGTACAAAAATAACATTGGTAACCAAGGGTAATAACAAGCTAATCCATTTATTATCGCTTAATCAACAAATTTATTATTCGTAATACCGGGCCTTAATATCTTACAAATATTTCTACTCATAAGTCAATTATCTGTAAAATAATAATATGAGATATATTACCTCATGATGATGTATACATATTTGATCATTTATAACTTGTTCAAAATGAAAAAGTCAAATTCTGGTTTGTGAAGTTGAAATTGGAGAATTAAATAGCGGAAGGCTCTTTTACATACGAGACAAACTGAAGAGTTTTCTGTGTATTCATACCCAAAACTTACAAAATAAAATCTCGTCATTTAACATCGGTGTGACTAATCAAATGAAATGCATCCATTCCATTTCGAGACAAAACTAAACTACCACATAACTATTCATTGAGCGAGTTTCAGACAAGAGCCGGTGCAGAAGCTTTCCTCGTTACCGTACACTCCGCAAGTATAGCACACTCATCTTCATGGATCATCTCCATGGACACATAACGTGCAAGACAACACATCTTCTACTTGAACCACAGAATAGATTATAATTACTCCAAGTTTCAAGTATTGTTCACAATATGATGACTTATAATACAGGCCTGAATGTGAAGAAGCAAAGCTATTTTCCTGGCGAATAACACAATACAGGTGCTTGAAAGTTAGTTTATGCCACTCGTCCATTATACACGTGACGTGCCATTACGAGAAGCTAATGAATCCAGCCTCCCTGCATTTCCTATGGCAACTGTGTGGCTAAGATTTAAGCCCACACAATGTGTACGTAGTACTTTAGAGTGAGAGAGAAGACTTGTGAGTTATAGAGAGCAAGAGAGGAGCAAAACACGGTGAACAATTAGGACACTATAATTACTTGATAGTCATCATAGGGAAATATTGATGGGTGAATTCAATAACGTATAGGTAGACCTATACATGATTGAGTGGTTAAGTTACAATATCAATTATTGAAGATTGTTATTGTAAATTCCAGTTTGTATAATATTATGATTGTATTAATAATGGTTATTGTACCATTAAATTGTACATATACTTCCACTCACGGTCAGAATGTTATGAGTGAGCTTAATTGATTTTAAAGTTACCATGTAGACTATAGAACAAAATAATCACACTTTGCATGGCATTCATTATTATTCCTCCATTGTTATTGTTTGATTATTTTGTCACTGATGCGAATAGAAGTGTGTATTGAATCGAAAAAATTCAAACGCATTCAAATATTTCAAGTTCATCTGCTTGGGTATAAAAACGATATTTAGCCGAGATCAAAGTATTCTATACTGGGATTATTATTTATTGTTGACATTGGAGAGAGAGGGTGAGAGAGAGTGAGCTAGAGAGAGAGAGAGAGAGAGAGAGAGAGAGAGAGATAGAGACAGAGAGAGAGAGAGAGACAGCGAGATAGAGAGAGAGTGAGAGACAGAGAAATAATGGTCAGATGGTCCTATAATGTCCACTCTGAAACATATGAGACGCGGAAATGGAGATATAGCCTAGAAAACAAAGTACGACTTGAAAGCCGAAGACATTCATTCTGCTAGTTTGAACACCATTACATTACAACTGTGAACAGTCGATCTATTCCACATACAAGTGTTCGTCATTGAGCTGGGGCGATCGATGTGTGGGGATCGGAGGATGGTAATGAGCGAACAGCCGTCAGGATGTACTGCGAGCCTGACATCGCTGTGACAACTGCAGGTTGTAGCTTTCAACTGATTGGAAGTAGAAAGAAATCGAGATGAGAATAAATGTCGCCAAGTCAGACGTATAATTCTCTCTCTCTCTCTCTCTCTCTCTCTCTCTCTCTCTCTCTCTCTCTCTCTCTCTCTCTCTCTGTATATTCAATAGATAGATATATAAAACCATGGAAAATAGTCGAGTGCGTGTATGCTATGTTCAAATTCGCAGCAAATGTATTTTGTATAATACAAATACATATTGTCACTCATTGATATATTATATATTTATTATATATATAATAGAATATAATATACATATCGTAATTATATATATTTATCTCTATTATATATATATATATTTCTATCTTTCTCATCTGTATATATCAATAGTAATATATATAAACCATAAATATAGATATATATTATTCATATATCTATATTCAATTACTAATATATATTTAAATATATTATATTATATATTATATATATATATATATATATATATATATATATATATATTACCATGGAAAATAATCTAGTAGGCCTACGTATGTTATGTTCACATATACACAATATGCAGTAGTCATTCAAATCCAGTGCAGAAGCTGCATGGCTGTATGGAATCTGTATGCCACCCACTCAGCATGGTTAATTGTTACATTCAATTGTAACATTCAACTTATGGAACCATAACAAACTTGGGAAAATAGTAGAGGTCTAGGCGGTGGAAAATACTCACAATCACAACAGTACAATTGAATGCGTCGATAATTTATCCCACCACACTAACCAATAGCTTGGCTAGCAAAAGTGTTAGATAGACCTGGAGCGAGAGGGGGGCAAGGGGAACGGAAGAGAGAGGGGACATAGACAATATGGTATATACGAGGGGGAAAGAGAAATTGAACGGCTAGGTGAGAATGAAAAGTTTTACGCACTAGGGATTGCCAACAACACGAAAAAAGGGTGTAGATATAGGATGTAGGGTGTAAGTTAAGAGAGCGTAGGGATGTGATAGTGATATAGAGGTTGTTTTGGTGACCCCATGAGATTTATAGTTGGGTAAGGTCCGGGATTTCTGTGCACGTGTCATGGCTTTTACATAATGCAGCGCATCACCGTGAACCATCCAAGATTTCATTGAAATAAAAAAAGATTCGTTGATGGTGGACGTGCGAAAAACTGGAGCGAAGCGTGTTGGATTGGACAAGGGGGGGAGGGGAAGGGAGGGGGGCTGTATACGGCACGTATATATATATATATATATATATCGCACGTATTCTTGTCCTATTACCCGCGGCTACTCGGGAAAACACCGGTATACAGAATAGTAACAAATGGCATTCTCAAAATTGTATAGTCTCCACAATACACTTCTCAGTCTTCATACCTTATTCTCTTTTAGAAATTCAGTTGGTATATTTGCATTGAAGAGGGTGATACTGCGCCGGTGTACTTGAAAAGTCTCGCTGCACACTGGTAATTTATTCGTAAATAGTCTACTTGGTCCAGGTTCCTACAGGTTACACCATGTTTTTTTAATAAACGGGATTAAAAGTACACACCAGTGCGTGCTAGGGGGTTATGACCCTCAGAATATGAAAGTACCATAACCACTGTCCAAAGCTAGTGCAAACAAACACACACACACTGGCACTGCCACTGCCACTAAGGTCGACTGTCGTATACCTACAAAAAAACATCTAAAACCTCCCAGACGCAATGGCTTGACATCAAACAACGTTGCGTTGCGAGTTATATTTTCTCGAAAAAAAAAATAATAATCATAAATATTTGTGATGTGTCCACTCGTTACTTGCGTGACTCAGCCACAACTTCATGTTAGATTCAGAAGGAAAAAAGAGAAAAAAAATCCATTCCATTTTGATAGGAAAAAGTATGACACAGATTAAGTATGAATCTAGCCATGAGGTGTAGACACGCACAAGTGGCTTTTCCTTCCACTGTTCTCTAGCTGTAAAAACATTCATCTGTCGTCATAATGTGATGGTGTGGGGGAGGGGGGGGGGGGGGCAAGGGGGCGGTTCGAGGGGTGGTTTCTCTTAGCTTCTTAACACGCATGAGAGTCTGGGGTGGTTTTCACGCGGACAAGGGAATATATTGCTTCTATATTAGAACGCTTCTACACATGCAGATAGGAGACATTTATGTAGACAGTATTTAATGTTCAGCCGGAATAATAACTACATAAATTAGAACGCACAAAAATGTGATAAAAGCCGCAGGTGAATATGTATACTTACTCGACAATAGCGCTTATCTTGACCGTAGGTGACTGGAAGTTATATTTAGGGGATTAATGATGATTATTTTCTGTTTTCTGAATTCCCACTATAACAGCTGGATTATTTGGAAGCACAAATGAGCTGATAATGATGAGTGGTATTCATGAAAATTCATGTCGAGAGCAGGATTCGAGCCCATGCCCGACTTGACGTCGGTTTTCTAAGCAGGGCTTTGACTGACTGGTGGAGAATAACATAATCTATTCAAACATGTACAACTCAATAAGTGGAACAAATTTGAAATTAAATCACGTTACTTATATAAATTCTTTTTTTCAATGCCACTCAACGACCCCACTAACATCTAGGTTATACGGGGGTAAGATTGAGAAGGTAGTGATGTAACGATGATGTGATGATACGTGAATGGACTTTCACAAAAACCCTTATGCGGGACTCGAACCCACTCCTGACCTGATTTCAGTCTCTACCGCTCGTGATAAATGACTGAGCCACGGGGGCGGCTTGTTCTATAATGTAACAAGAGTCCAAATTTCCTCATGTCCCAATCATTCGCGCTTATTTCTCTCGTGAAAATTCAGTTTTTGTTATCTGCTCATTCATTGGATGTTATCAAGTATCTACTTATCATGAAAATATCTACGAAAAAGTCTACAACTAATTGAATTTTCAGAAAGTACGCCGAGTTAAAAACGCATTCTTGATTGTGTGATTGGTAAATAGAAATTCCGCACGAGACAATCTTATCGGGTTATATGTCAATTGTAGAAACCATGTCTCTAGAGACTCCATCTCTTGGGACCAACTGAAAATTTAATAACGATTTTTCATCCCCCCAACAACATTTCTCTCTTTTTAGAATATCATCATTTTATAAGCGAAAGAAAACGACGTGAAGATATGAATAGCTTTTCATACCCAGCCCTATACATATATGAAAATACTGTCTCCATTTCATATTGTTGAAAATATTAGCAAATGAAAGCTCTGGATTTGTATATAAACGTATATTTTATTTCTTTCTTCCTCTTTTTTTTTGTTACTTGTCAGTCGTTCCTTCTTATATAGAGCGGTATTTGGCAACATTAATTATGGCCAAGGGTTGATTAATGTGCGACTTGTGCACCGCCCAAAACACAGAATCGGTGAAACTGACTTGACATCGTGAAATATCTGTATCTTCAGAAGAAAGAAGACATATTTTATTAATCTTTCAGAACCAAGAGATCCATACACTTCATGACGCACTAAAAAATGTTTGGAAATTAATTATAGGCATAGTAGGGTGTATACGCGAATACACACACACACATATATATATATATATATATATATATATATATATATATATATATATATATATATATATATATATATATATATATATATATATATATATAGACCTAGCACTGTGGATGTCTATATACGTTATTTGAATACTCTGTTTACGCATGCAATATCTGTTATAGGCTACGTTCGGTTATTTGTATGTAGATATAAAGTCTGAATCCAGCGGATATTAAATACGTTGACAAAACGTTTTTTTCTGTTTTTTTGTGTTTACAATGCTAGAGGAAAATATAACCATTTTATAACTGGAGTCCCAGTGAATTATACTGCAATCAAAGTTCGAAGAAACATCAATCTGCGTGATAATACAACAATGATTATGTACCCAGGTACACACACACACACACACATATATATATATATATATATATATATATATATATATATATATATATATATATATATATATATATATATATATATATATTCAGTTCAACACAGTTGTCTCCAAGATGATGAGTATTGCAATCTATTCGAAACGTCGAGGGAATTGGACAAAGTGTGGGGTTCGGCTACGCTGCCGTCTTTCAATAGTGAGCGGTTTCATTCTAAATGCAACTTCGATATATATATATATATATATATATATATATATATATATATATATATATATAATTTTTTTCATATATTATTCAAGTATTTACTTCTATAATTTAGCTTTTGGATACGGTTCAATATCGAAATCTTTAGGATGCAATAGTCATGTCGTGAAAGATACGGATCGGCGGGTATCCAAGAAGTTTAATTATGAAATTATTTCTCATGCTTACGTGAAGGTGAAAAATTAAGAGAGGAATTCTCGAATCTCTTCTTCTCCTACTCCTGCTGAATACAAGTTTCCATCCAGTTTTATGTTCAGTTATGGTCGTGTTGTTCAATAATTATTTTACAAATGTAAACTTGGAATAAACCACCACCACCCTTGGTTTTCTTGATGACAAAAGTAGAGTACCTCATTAGTTGTACAGGGGCTTGAAGGACCCTTCACTGTCAAGCTTATCCATCACCTACCCAGCTCGCCGTGATACAGGGTAAACAATATTCGTCACAATTTGTTCTATTACTAGTCGACTCCCTGTTATATTATGAATAGTCGCTATGATTTATTGTGCAGAAAAGCTCGAGTTTTATAACAATATTAATTTACAATAACAGTCATTTGGATACACCCACACTGTTCTGGCATCGAATTCAAGTCATTCGTGTTCGGATTCTTCTCTGAGGTTCAATTATGTGTACCTACACGTCCGGTGATGTTTAGAAATGCAATTGTAATAATCGACATTTGGAATAGGCTTATTCTGACGAATTTACTTTTTATGTCGATTTTCATAGGCATTTAAATCACGGTTTGTAGTTTCAGTCTGTAGTTTCAACTTAATTTACTAACCATTTTTGTATGAATCAATGAATATTTAATAACATTCAGTGAAAAACTGGAAATATTGAAAACAAAAATAAATACCATATCACGAAACATTTCATTTTGTGTACAAAAAAAAAGTAGTGAAAAGGTTCCGGGTATAACATTGAAATTTTCAATATACTTGTTCTCAAATTATTCTGAAAAATATTTTTGGTTCTATTCTAATTCCTAGAAATAAGCTTCAATATTGGAAAAAAAATCTAATCAGTTTGTACAAGAATTGTATTGACTTGGACAATATTATAAATATTCCTAATATTTCTCATTTGGTCACTATAGAAAATTCCCTCAAACACCACCAATAATATTTTTAGTCATCAAATACTTGGAACATATAAATATAGCATATCTTTTAATTCACAAAATGTTGAACTATGAATTTGACCAACATGGCCTATTTCGAGACGAAAATGCTAGCTTCTCAGCTGTCACATGTCTGAGTGGATCAATCTATGCTGCACTACAATATTATCAGTATTTGGAGTTCATATATATATATATATATATATATATATATATATATATATATATATATATATATATATATATATATATATATGGTCAATTAGCTCAGGTGGTAGAGCAATTGGGTACAAACCAAGAGGTCCTGGGTTCAAGTCCCAGATTGGTCACATTTTTATGATTTGACAAAAACGTACATATATATATATATATATATATATATATATATGATATATGAGTGTTGACGTCCCCTCCCTGCCTACCGCCGGGCTCACTAATGTGCGCGACATAATTAAGACAGCTTGCTTATCGAGCCCCACGACCCGCTGGGCCGGAATGGTTGCGCTAGGGCTCGAACACCACGCGCAAACAGGACGTGGCGCAAGTGAACCATCCAGTCAATACTCGGGCGCAAATACTCATTAGCGAACACAAACGCGAGCCGTTCGTTTAACGCGACATGGCAATGACCGGACGTCATTCGGGCATGGCATGAGGCGACAGAATTGGTTAAATATAGAAACATGAAGGGTGATGGGGGAGGGGCGGAGGTGGAAGGGTTACATTCAGACAAGATGTATATTTGCAGGGAAAATACATTATCACATATTCGTCAAGTGTATGACCCAGTGATTTGGAAAGCGTATAAATACTGAACGAGGGAATTATTATTAATGGAGAGGGAAGGATCTTACTAGAATGATGAATATAATTCGGACTCCTATCTCGTAGCGAGATTTCATCTTATAATTATATTTGTGTCATGTTTTTATTGAAGTTGGCCCCTCTTATGAACAAGGCGTTGTAAGAACAAATCCGAATGGGTGTATCAACGAGTTTCTCTACGGTACTAACGAATCACTAACAAATGGTTAAATAACATTGCTCTAATAGACTTGGTTCAAAGTGGACGATATCAACATTCGTGTGTTTAGTTTACTCTCAATACTAATGCTGGTAATATCCGGATATGTTTATACACATGTTTTCCGCACTTTTGGAAACTGAAAAAGGCGAAGTATGATCACAGACAGCGCAGTCCTGGTGTCAAAGTTTATTGTTTTCCATTCAAATAAAAAAAAATAGAATGGTAAGATCACCCTTGTGGTGCCCGTCCAAACGATCCTACTCTCATCCATACCCTGAATAGGCGAACGATGATTGTGTATCAAGATTTTGGGGCGCTGTATATGAGTGTATAAGAGTGTATACCGCAATAAAGTCGACTCGGGCTTGTGAAATGGGCTTGGGGGCATGGGGGCAGAATGGTTAGAAATGTGGTTATAGGGTTCAGGTAAGGTTGGACACCCAAACACATGTCACACAACCGAGTCGACTTTATTCCGGTATACGATCTTCAGGCGCCCCCACGTTTCGATGATGATGAGAGAAAAGGCTCAATTAAGCATAAACAACCTAAATTCCAGTCGTTTTATTGTTATTTGATAACATTCTCTAGTGAAGAACATGAGAGAGAATTGAAACGTATGAACGATGAAAGAATGTGATGTGGGTGGAAGGGGCAAATCATTTCGATTTTGGTGGAAGTGCCATATAATTGTGATATTAGTGGAAGGGCCATATAGTTGTTGTGTTGGTGGAAGGGCTATATAATGGTGATATTGGTGGAAGAGCCATACAATTGAAATGTTGTTGGAAGGGCCATATAATTGAAATGTTGGTGGAAGGGCCATTTAATCTTAATTTTGGTGGAAGAGCCGTACAATTGAAATGTTGATGGAAGGGCCATATAATTGTAATGTTGGTGGAAGGGTCATTTAATTTTAATATCGGTGGAAGGGCCATATAATTGTAATCTTGGTGGAAGGGACATAATTACAAATTACCATAAAAAATCAAATGTTAATGAATATGGCAATATTTTTTATGACAAGATTGATGTATTTATCATCGAAAGAGAAGTGACAAAGTATGCTATTTGTTTCTATTATATTACGATAACTATAGCTGCTATCCAGACTTTTCTTGTAATATTTATTCATGTTATGATAAAATCAATTAGTAACCCGCAGACAAGTCTTTTTATGACTTTGTGGGTCTGCAATATCTGTACATTTCTAATATTTTGTGTAATAAAATATCTTCTCAAAAAAAAACTACTATTACCACAAGTTCATTACATGTGTTTCAATATTAAAGCCAGCACAACATCTTCTCACAAGGTAAGTTTACGTAACGAAATATCTCGAATTTTTGCGTCCTATAGAGACCGTGACTTTGTTATTATCCTGTGTTGTCATAGTATTAAGCTCTCCTCGTGAATATCAACAAATCAAAGTTTCAGTTGGTTGGAGCTAGCTAGCCCTAGGATGTTATTCCATGTGGCAGTCGCGGTAAGGAGCAGGTCTAATGTATGGCGTATCATGTATCATCTGACAACAAGACGCTGCGTCCGCCAGACCTCACGGATGAACACGTGAATTATGCCATCTCTTGGGACATTCGGGACTCGCTACCGAAACAGTCCAATGTTTTATAGCAATATCGAATATGAGATCAAGCTTGCGATACTATAACATTCTCAAAACTTCTTTAATATCTCCGAGAAACGTATAGGAGATAGAATGCGACAGTGTGTATTCGGCTTATAGCATTCCCCCCGTTGTCCATCGTCCAGCATCCCTACTCGATCCTATATAAACATCCACAGTGATTGGAGATCGCCGCTCCATGGCGATAGTAAAAGTTAGCAATACATTGGAAACGAAATCTATGAAAGACAGATCGAATCGTCGAGTAATCCTATTGAAAAATGGATCCCATCAAATTTAATATGAAACAAATTTTCGATACGAACGCAAAGATATTGGCATGCCGTGAAAAACAAGCAAGTAAATCGCGTTGTATACGACCATCTCTATAAGCTTACAATGCAAGTGATGAAGGGACGTATCGTAAACATTGGTCGATATTGGATGTAAGGATAAAGCCAAACTGTAATCCAACCTTGATCCTATAGCGGTTGTGTTTAGTAACATTGCTTATATCCAGCGATATCTATTCCCAATATTCCAAGGCAGTTGGTGATCGCATACGGGAATTGTTTATGGCAATGTTTACATGTCCCTGTACAGTGAGGGGAGGAAGATACCCAGGGCTGGAAGCGGAGAGGCAGATATTTGCCAAAACACGACGAACTACAACAAAACTTATCGGAAAGTCATCAGGGCCGAGTGAGGAGGACGGGGAATTAGTTTGCGTAACGACAACGAACAGACTGTGGCTGGGTCTTAGAAGGTTTCACATATAATAATATTGTGATGCTTTGCTTGGAGTTTAGTGTTCGCGTAAAGTACAGTCATTCGATCTAACTGTTCTCTCTCTCTCTCTCTCTCTCTGTATATATCTCTATAAGTAGGCCTATTCATAAACGAACATAAACATATATATATATATATATATATATATATATATATATATATATATATATATATATATATATATATATATATATATATATGTGTGTGTGTGTGTGTGAGTAGATGGCTTTCTGTTGAAACGTACATCACACCCTCGTCGTTAGCTCAGAAGGAAAGAGCATTATGTGTATCAAGCATAAGGTCCGGGGTTCGATTCCCCGACGAGGAGGTATTTTTCAGTGATAATAATACCCATCCTATCATATATATATATATATATATATATATATATATATATATATATATATATATATATATATATATATATATATATATATATATATATATATATATATATATACTCTATTCGGAAACAATATTTTCATTTCATATTGACTATAATTTTCTACCATGAAGATTAATCTCATTTTTATCCGAAAATAAAAAAGATTTTTCGTCATAACATTGAATTTGAACTAGGCCCGACACATTCACAATCGATATTCAAATCAGAAATATCCAAGTATGCTCATAGTCCTATCGACTTTAGTATCGACGAGTATTGGTATCGATTCCTTTTTTTAAGTGGTCGAGTTTTAGGAGGCAGTCGACCAGGGGATTAGCCCTCCTTCACCCTCTTCCCCCCTTCTTCCCGAAAGGCCTGCTTTCGAAAGCACAAACAAGAACAATCATAAAGAATGGGAAAGAAAACAGAGATCTCTTTACGGGGACGTATATTCACTCATGGATACTGGAGTAGAAACAATAGATATGTGAATCGGATTAGGAAGCTAAAGGCCAATTTGAAACCGGAAGTTGTAGATGCAGTGAATGTGGATGGCGT
Source organism: Brachyptera putata (assembly GCA_907164805.1). Classification (NCBI taxonomy): domain Eukaryota; kingdom Metazoa; phylum Arthropoda; class Insecta; order Plecoptera; family Taeniopterygidae; genus Brachyptera; species Brachyptera putata. The sequence continues at coordinate 54,809,493 of OU015462.1, forward strand.
CAACATTTGGTCATCGATGGATGGTGGCTTGAGGAGAATGAAATGAAAAAGCGACAGTTTATATCTGCGTCCACAAAACCACAAATCTTATACTACGAGATGTCACATGGTATTGAAAATACAACAACTTCTATGATGTAGGCGTACGGTATGTGAAAGTAGATGAGTAAATTGGAGACCTCCATTCCACTCACCAGAAACATCGGTTTTAGTTTTTTTTCTATTATTTTGTACACGGCAGATCAGGGAATGTAACCAATCTGCTCGATTTTTTTCTGGTCATTGTTGTGATACCAGAATAATTTGAGATTGTTTTTGAGCAATATCGGTTCATTGTTTTTTTTCGGGAACAATCATATCAATATCGTTATCAATAATGTCATTATAATCGATTTTCAATCACAAACTTCAACCTCATTATTTAACATAAGAATGTTATCACATAAAATTGATAGAATTCGAGGTTAATACTTCCTTTCACATCATTTTGAAGATATATTGCTGTTTTTCTGTATCGGCATTTTGTTATCTCATATCTTCCGAAAGTGATCATGAAAAATTGATATTTCGCTAAATCGACTTCCATATACCCCTAATATTCGATACACCATATAAATATAACATATACATTATATATATATATATATATATAACATTACATATATATAATTAAAATATGAGATGTTATTTATTATCTACACTTATACTAATACTGTGAATAACAAGAGCTGATTAGCTTCCTCATTTTTCAACAGTATGCATATTTCATTCCATATAACACATTCTTAACAATGAAACTAATGTAGCGTATTTGATACATAATCTCTCCACAGAACACATACAATTTCACCTGAAATACATAATTCTCCTTCTCTCCCTCGTCCACGCACTGTGTGATAATATGATCAATAACCTGATCCAACACGAGCATGTGAAGGAGATGTACAAGTCTGCTACAGACAGGCAGTAAAAAAAAACACACTAAAACATACAAGACGTGGAAACCACGACAAAATAATAGCTTTTCCTATTGCACATATTATATTCGATGCGATTTCGATCGCCCGTTTCTCGTGACCGTTATCAACAGCAGTCGACAGTTTCGAGTCGCAAGTTTCAGTTTGTCCGAGTCAAAACATCACCTCCGTATAGCGACGAGTAACTTTTCTTTCTAGTTCCATGTTTACTCACGGACTACAAACAGAATGTACTAACATTCTCTGCGAGATGGCTGTGCTCTCAGCAAGGTGTGTATATGGACTGCTTATAAGTTACGGCAGTCCCTTCGGGCAGGAGTTAAATGAGAAAGTGACGGTGAAACGCGATGGGATAGAGTGCGACTGACATGTAAATAAGGGTGATGGAGAACTTAACTATCGTACTTAATAGTTGTGTGATCCGAGGTGAAATGATATGCTTTTCGTTGAGGGAGTTTCAACATTGAGAAAAAATTGTCGAGAAATCAATTATTATGCTCATTTGAAGTTAGTTTAGTTGGTTTAGTTACCAACTAAAATGAAAATAATTATTGATATGGAATTTCTGTGGTATCATGGTGATCAAAATTTGAACAAAAAACGACCCAATTTGATAATTTGTAATGGAAAGACTCGATTCTATCAAATTTATTCAAAAATATGTGTTGGATGAATTTTGCGTTCTTTCTGCGAAAAAAAGTTATTTGAGGCAAAAAGCTAATAACTATATAAAATGCCATTTTATCATTCCATCTTCATTTTCATTAAATTGTTTTTCCTCGGAAAATTCAAAAATCGAGTAGAATCAATGCCCATTCCATAGTCCTATCATGTTTAACTTGAATAATACAATTTTAATAAACATAATTTAGTATACATATATTTTGGTATATATTTTGTTTTTTCAGCTATATAAGTATAGTGAACATAGTTCTCACATCGTTATCAAAAAATATCAAATGAATAGATTGAAGCTTAACAGTATCAACATTCAGATATAAAATAATCACACTCTTCCATGACAACAACACGCGTACTCTCAGTGAATCACTCGGTAATTTCATTCTTCATGAAGATCATCTCCCAGTTTTCTATCGTCCCCACACAACAGCATGTTCCGTGGTCCATACCTCCACTTCGTGTACCGTTCGTTTCTAATCCGAGTTGATGTCAAATCCGAACACTTTAATCCATTGTTGGAGCCCATCTGCACGTAGGTCACCTAGACTCCACTCCACGTGATGCGAGCAACTCTTTCCTACGCAGATAAATCATCATGAGCCAAGTAACACGAGTCCGTTATAATCTTTTACGAGTCTAACCGAATTTTGAGGGAAACCGACTTTGTTGTGAATATATCATCCCATGACAGATTTTTTTTTACATCTTCATATAATAAATTATCGTTTCCTTAGATTATGTTACTGAGATGATTGGTCTGGTTGCTAGCATATTGAACCGTCATACAGGAGAGTGGGGTTCATGATCGACCATCCTGACGAGGGTTATTCGTGGTTTCCCTCAGTCGTCCAGGTCAATACTGGGATGGATGCCACGACCGACAAATCCCACCACCCAAAAACACCTAATAAAATAACCTTTTATCTTATCTTCTCATCATCTATCATTGATTGACGCCAATAGATCGTAGTCATAAGTATAGTGCGTCGTTAAACCCCATATGAATTAACAAATTCAAAACATGTCAAGTAGTTTCAAAACCTTGGGTTTATTGATAACAATAATAATGTATATAGTATAGGCTCATCGCTGTGAACTTCGGTTCAATTAAAGATGGTTGCGTGGGATGGCACTATACGAAAGGAGTTCTCCATTTTTATGTAGAAAAAAAAACAAGAACAAAAAACAATGCCGTCTTTTCGGCATTGTCATCGTTATTTACGAGTACTCAATGTTTTAAAAAAAGGCGTACTAAATCATGATCAGTGAAACAACAGAATGATTTCAAGCGAAATGAGAAATTCACATTAGAAAAAATGACAGATTAGGGGGCGGATTTCTATTTCTCGGGGACTGTGAAGAAAATCCACGTTTTCTTGTCTCAATGAAAAGGTGGATGCCACTAGTCTTCCGCTTCCACATAAATCATCCCCTTCTATAACTTCTTATAGACTGCTCTACTAACCATGTCGTACACTTTCGCCGTCGTGCAACGTGGGCATATAGATATTTAGTGGAAGCTGATTCGTGTATGTTTCTCAGTTGAATGATAGAATATCAAAACTTGATCCAATCTGAGATCATGGTTTGATCCTTAATATCTCATTATAACTTACCATATCGACATTTTTTGAATAAAAGTATCAGCCATTCAATTGATCATTATCTTAACCACCTCATTCTTATGAACAAAACAATTGCATTTTTTCTGTATTTTCGTAGATTTTGTTCACACTCCAATGGGAGGTGAGATCGCCCTTGTGGTGCCCCGTCCAAACGATCTCATCTTCCATCCATAGCCTCAATAGGGGAACAATGATTTTGTATCAAGTTTCGATGTTATTGAAAAAAAAAATGTTTTTTGTGTGTCTCTTCTAAACTTATAAACCAAACAGTGAAGCAAGGTTATAATAATAATACAAATAATATAAAATAATATTATTCAAAACTAAATTCATAGGATAAAGATTTTCAAGCTCTATACGTATAACAATCTGAATATTTTGGTGCGAACCCGACATGTTTTTAGACAAGCATATCATTATTACGCCTCTTCTGGATAGAAATTCATTATAGCTCGATTGAAAAATACGCTTAGATAAATTGTTCAGCTCACAGCCGCGGGGATATTAGAAGATGGAATTTTAGAAAATTACAACTTAACACAAAATATAGGTAAACTTTATAACGTATAGAAAAAAAATCTCGATAACCATTGTTACATTTGATTACAATTTACAACATCTCTTCGATTCCTCATCATCGCCTCCAACTCTTCCATTACCATGCCAACCGTCTTCCCTGTCCAGTATTATCATATGTGAAATAACCATTATTACAGTGTCGTGCGGTTTGCCAGCACTTCATCGTGAGGGGGTCATCAATCTCGATCGTGACTAGGGCCTGAGCTTGTGATGTTTGCATATCGCTCCACACCGTGGGCTATCGAGTGTTCGGAGGCTGACGATGATGATTAGGATGATGATGATGATGTTCGATTAAATGTGTGATATGTGGGTTTGGTGAATATCTTGAAGAGCTTGACTGGTTGGATGAGCGATAGCGAAGACTTCTATATAAAACTTTATATCGAATTTTGTCCATCACTATTGTTTTAATATGTTTAAAATTGTTAACTTGCGATTTGATTATTTGTTCATTTGTATCTTTCTGTCTACTACCTGTAGGCCTATGTAATTGTTGTAGTATTTACATGTAAGTAATGAGTGTGAATGAAATGGTCTCAAATTGAATTGAAATTGACACTCTTATGTTTGTGTGTGTTTTTTGTATGTTTGTTTGTAGGCACTGCACGGGTCGCACGGTCCAATTGATGAATATCAAATATTTTCTGGACACGCTGACTTATTCAAATTGACGGTGTGTAGTTTGTGAACCGATTTGTTGGACCACTTTTGAGAAAACACCATCTATATTATTTTGAACTGGGCGAGAAAGGTTTGGAAAACAAATGTTTTCGGAACAAATTTGGAATTTTACTGAACGTAAATGCAAATAATTATGCCACACGTTATGACGAACTCATTCAGATCGGATCGTTTTTTTTCAGAAAAAAATAATTATTTGATCGAAAAATTCCCATCAAATGGCTAGAAACATTAATTATTCTTTATTCAGTATCTTGTCACAAGATACTGGATTATTCTTGTTCGTCACGACTTTTGAAGAATTCACAGTTTTCATCAAGGTGTGTGGAGCTATCAAATATATTTCATATGGTCAGAGTTTTCAAGTAGACTTCTTACACATATCTCGCTCATCTCTCAACGCATTTGCTAAGTTTGCCTAAGAGTATATATTCAAATCTTTATTCGGATCTCTGCCCATGTGCATTGGGTTGCCTTGTTAGACACAGAATAACAATTAAATTTGAAATTAAAATTGATAAGAACATACAAAAAAATAAAATTTTGAAGATGAAGCTAAATTGAGACTAAAATAATGAAGCTAATTTTGACTGTATGAATGATTTCTGAGAATTATAATTGAATCGCATAATACGCTTAGTTTTATACCAAATTTTATAAAACATTCTTCTAAATATTTCGGGATAGTCCCTCTAGATACCTCACAAGTGTAAGTTTCTGAGTGTGTTATATACGATTCATCACAATATTCAGGTATCGGCATAATACAGATCTAGTCATGTGTAATCGAATGGAACTGAAAATGTTGAAAATAATGACGGGCCTTTGTGTACCGCTTCTAGGCTGAACGTTTTATTTTTCATTCTTTGCATAGAAACCTGCTGGCATCTAATTTGTTCGTACATTCTATACGAGTGGTTTAAAAATATAGAAAAAAATAAGCCAAAACATATTTCCAACTCTTTATTGAAATTCACATCAGACGTATACAATGCAAAACCACTCCCTGAACCCCTCTTCGATGCGAGTTTAAAAAAAAATGTGAATATGAACTTTTGAAATGAAAGAGTTTTTACATGAAATATATAGGCCTATATAGGTTCAAGTTTAATTCAAATTTCACGTGTACACATCATGTTAAAAATCTGTAAATATTAGTAAACCAAACAGACATACAGAAAAAAATGGAATAAACATTTTCATATGACATGATGTGGTACCTTTTGAACAAGTCAACATAGCAACATGGATTCGAGAATTAACTACGGAAAGCTTATCTCCTCAAATAGAGCTCCGCTTCGGGGCAGACGCAATATCAGCATGCCTATCTCATCGCGAACAAGCTTTTAACCCTTCATTAGTTGAATAAAACACAGAACAAAAATACTCTGAAATCTGGCCGGGCCATCTGTGTTTCGTATACAAGCCGATAGGTGTGCGTAGGTTATATTATATATTAATGATAGTGATGATGCATGATAGACGCGTTAATGTGTGACCGGTCTGTAATTACACCCACTCACTTAAGTGCCTACTATCATCATCGATGCGATCTCTGTCTGTAATGATTGTGGTCGCAGTTCATCTCCGTGTAACGGACGTTGGTAGATCTAGTGGGCTAGCTTTTGGACTCAGTTTTTTAGCATTCATGCTTCATCTAGTGTATTTTATATCTCATTGATCGTCTTATAATGTATACTATGTGCCTCTGCTATTTCAATTCAATTCAATTGTATTTATTTTTGTAGAGAACATAGAAAATGGCAAAATTCAGGTTCACATTGATTGATCACTCAAATACTATATAATTTCGTCTCTCCTATTTAATCAAGTTTAAATATTAAAATATAAATGATGATTAAAATGGACAATAACAGATAATCAATAATATGAGTATAATTATAGTAATAATGATGATGATGATTGAAGTAGTAGCTGAATAATGAAGTATAATACGATATAGCTACAATGAGTTTTCATTTTGATATAACTGTATAGGAATGAAATATAAAGAGATAGGCTCAAAAAGGAACTTCAAACAAATAACTTCACCACAATAATAATTATCAAAATTAAATTAGGATGATATTATATTTATGTTATCGCTATAGTAGAGATTATAGATTCTACTTCAGTGCTTGTTTGAAAATGAACACAAAAGTTACAAAAATGCCTAATGCCAGGTAGGCTATAGGAACATCTCTTAAATTATGCAAATCAATATCGTGATTATTCGTTGAAATCTCATTTTAGGGTTGTGATGTCCTTCAAAATATTTTGCCTTTATCCAGTAAATATAATGTACTGTAGTGTGAATTGATAATTCGAATATAAAGATAAGAATGCCTGCCTGTAGCCGCCCCGGTGGCTAAGTCAATTATCGCTGGCGGTAGTATAACTGAAGTCACCGCTGGGCGTGGGTTCGAGTCCTTTCACCTATCATCACTTCATCGTTTCATTATCATCCGCTCATTCGTACCCCCGTATAACCTAGCTGTTGGTGGGGTCGTTAAGCAACATTTGAAAAAAAAAAGAATGCCTGCATATCTTCGTATAGTGTCCGAGGTTAGAACTAACCCACATTGCTATGAGGCATTGAGAACCAAGATCCTTATTCCTTAGCTATCTGTGTTCTGGGGTCTACTAATGCAACACATTATAATAATTTCTGTTGTATCACATATTGTCTAAACTATAAAATCTCTCTACTGCTGATGGACTTATTGTGATACCGTAATGATAAACCTAATTACATTCAATAACATCACCACCGTAAAGTGGAGTTGCTCAACTACTTATTTCCCAGCAATATTATCCGAACAAATCACTTATACCCTGTTCTTCGAACATTTCCTTCCTACCCAATTATGGTAATTACTATATTGATCACAAACTCAAATGGAATCATTCACGTTTAAAATTAATAACATCCGAAAATCATACACGTTTATTCAAGTAATAAGCAGGTTTTAATTTAATTAATTTTCGCGATTAATCAATGTATACATAATAATATCAACCCCGCCTTTTTTCGTGCTACCTAACGCAATGCGAGTTTAAGGCAATTACGCTCTTTCATTAGCCTTCATTCATCTAGTCCGTATAGATAATAGAGGGCTGACACGAACCTTATCTATAAATCACTACATTGATTCAAATCGAATGTTGAAAAGAACCTTGAACTAGTGAAAAAAAAAACGTCTGCGTCGAGGTAAAAAGGTGAAGACTACCATCTAGATTAGTAGATCCCATTTGGTAGATGGCCTCAGGCATTATTTTTATATACGTAGCAACATAAATTTTAGTATTGTAAAAGATAATATTATTCCCAACACGAATCAATGATAAAAATCCGATATAAAGGATTAGTTTTGATTATAGCTGTGATGACGTGACCAATTTGTTCCAACATTTGATTTCTTAGGAATACACTTTCGTTTAAAAAGAAACAACTTCACCAGACCAATGCTACTGGATAGTTTAAATTGGATAGTTTAACGCTCGACATTTTATAGTGTCTGAAAATCTGATGCTCCACTCTGATAATGTTGCGAATGTAAGGAAGCGAAGATGTGATGTTGTAGATGTGAATAATTAGCAGTGTTTTCGGGCTTGCGATAACGAAGCTATACGATTACAAAACACAGGAGTCGTCTTTCGCCCAGGTCAGAACGAGAGGAAGAACTAGGCCCATGGTAAATATTCCATAAGACAGCAGAGCTTATTAAGGACGCACAGCTCTGGTGGTATTTTAATATTTCAATATTCAAAATGGTAGCGTGAAATATTTAAACGTCGTTGTGTGCTTTGAAAGAAGGGTGGAGAATAAGATAGTTAAATATTCCCTTGCAGCTTCACGCGACAGTGTTTCTCGTACTAAGCTCATTCTTCCTCATTCCGTTAATGGCGCTCAGTGAGCTTGGCTCCAAGTAAAGCTTCTGCACATTAACTGATACAATAGTTGTCATTCTTGCAATTATTGGCGTTTGTTTGTCCTTTTGTTTGTCCATTTATTCATTCTTTCTTACAGACGTTCATTCATTCGTTCTTTTGTTCGTTCGGTCATTCGTTCGTTCCTTCGTCCATCCATGCATGCATTCACTAATTCGTTCGCTCGTTCATTCGTTCCCTTGTTCATTACTTCATTCATCCATTCGTTCATTCGTTCGTTCCTTCGTCCATCCATACATTCATTCACTAATTCGTTCCTTCCTTCCTTCGTTCCTTCGTTCCCTCGTTCCCTCGTTCATCCATTCATTCATTCCGTCCTTCGTTCATTCGTTCCCTCGGTCCCTCGATCATCCATTCATTCATTTATTCCTTCGTTCATTCGTTCATTCGTTCCTTCGTTTATATGCGTTCCTTCGTTCGTGCGTGAGTGCGTATGCGTACAACATATCGGCACAGCTAAACAATTGATGATGTATATGAATTCCATTCAACTTCTGTGACCGTGAGTTTTTTGAGGGATTCATTTTTCATAATAGATTTAGAATGTTGTGTCTGTCTGACTGATTTTCAAAAAAATACTAAATATAAGCCACAGAATTTTGAGAAATTCGAATATATTTCTTAAGCAATGGCATTGATATCCGATATTTAATTAAGAAGGAGCGTTTTAGAATTTAGTCAAATTCTTCACCATATTTACAGTCGATAATTTCTCAATACATTTCTTGCGAGACCTGCAACCATCAGACAATCCCATATTATACAGCTAAAATTACCTCCCATCTCTCTTGTCGGGATTTATTAAGTGGAGTAAATTCATCTTCCACGTGCCAATGAGTATAACTTCGTAAGTACTGACATAAACGACTTGGTTAGAACGGCACGGACATGATGGATCATGTAATTTTTCACTCTAATACATTACTATACCTCTAATATACTAATCATTGTCAATAAATAATGAGATTTTCTATAACACTTCTTTGAAATAAAGAATCACGAATTGTAATATAATATAGCAAGTATATGTATTTCAATGTGTTCCGTATAATATATTGTTTATCATTTTACAAAGTCGTGAGTGTAGTAAATGAATCTGTATTGATCGCTGCATCTGAATCAACTCCAATAATATGTACTACATACAATATATATGAGCGAACACCTTCATGAGCCATGTAGTAAGGTCTAAGGAAATGATGGCAACTAAACAATTGCAACTCAATTGCTGTCGTGTTTGAGTATTTATCTACCAATCGATTGTATTCGCACGGTTAAACCAGAATCATGAGTCACGATTCTCAGCTAAACGGACTTTATTTACTGTGGGGAGAAGGCGATGCTTGTAATTTCCTTACGGCACATTGACTCGGGTTCGCTCAAACTAACACATAATCCGCTAAGAAGTAATAAAATGGATGCGCTCCTAGATAAATTACGCAATGAGTTCCTATATATAATAATAATAAAGTACGCTAAGAGAGTATAAAATATCTGTAGATCGTGAGCCAGTGGTATAACGTCGAGTTGTCTCGGAAAATAGGCGACTTCGTTAGGCTCATTCAAGCCATTTAATCAAAAACCATCATCGGAGCAGAAATGTTGTGCTGTTACATGGAGAGATGTGTTCACAAATCACTGGCCAAATTGTCTTAGTTACTTTACTTATAAGGAGTTTTCTCCATTAGTTGATTCTCAGATAAATCCCATCGACAAAGTAAACCGACAGTTATGACCGTATTTTCATCCCTTGGGAAAACAACTTTCAGTACAGTGAACTAGGTTCTACTAAATTACTCGTGTGTACAGTATATAATGATTTTAACGTAATTGAACAAAACCCTACAGTATACTTTTCATATTTTCTGATTCATCGGTCATTTCCAATCCACAGATCTGTTCTCCAGTTTACTGTAATTTGTCATTTTGAAATAACAGAATTTACTGAATTTTACCGATTCACCCAATTTCATAAAATGTAGGAGATGTGATCGATTGGATGATTTCCATGAGATAAGTAAATACTTGTTGCACAAATGAATATAACTCTGAGTTTAATAATATGTAGATCATCCTAAAATGTATTAGATGTAGGCCTATTGGAGATCAAAAGTTTGGAAAGATAATATTTTCTTTAAGGATACATATCAAACAGCAGAATTGTAAGAGAAACATGCATTAACCAGGCTGAAGATGATTTTACTCTCTATTTCCTCCAGTTTCTATAATTATATCGCTTTAGGTTTGTCAATTAAATTTCATACATCGATCATCAAGCTGCATGGATCCCTGCGGTCACTCTCAATATAGCACACACATCCAGAAACACAAACTTGTTGAAGCCATTTGTTTGTATAACGTTTGCGTTGCCAACAGCCAGCATTGTCAAAACCAACAATAAGAGCCGCACTCCGTAGCTCAGTCAACTATAAGGCACAGCTTGAGAAACTCAAGTCACAGTTGGGCGTGGGTTCGAGTCCCGCATAAGGCATGAGTCTTTGAGATAGTCATGCCACTTTATTCATCATTTCATAATTTCATTCTCACCTGCCCATTCGTATCCCCAAATGATATAGATTATGGTGGAGTCATTAAGCAAGTATCCCATCCTATAAAAAAGAGGTATGGATATGTGGTGTGTGGATGTGGAGTGAATTTTTTTATGAACACAAAACTCAGGACTTGAATAATAAAGAAAATACATACATTCTCCCAGGAGGCTAATCTGTTGCCTGATTGTGCTAACCTAAGAAATGTAGGAATTAATTTCCGAATAAATAATCAATGTGCGAAGCTTGTATCCAAGATAACACGACGGCCTGAACCACCCGCGCGCTAGTGGTGTGGAATAGGAAAGACATTCGATCGGACCCGCCATCTCTCGTCAACGCACGACGAGAGTGTCGTTCTCGATGGTCAACTCAGCTACCAGTAAAGTGAGTCAATGCTCACATTTCACATGTTCCTTTAAGAACGGCGTTCCCATGACAACCACGAGTGCAGCCACACATTAAATCATCATTCCGAACTCAATTGGACATATTACCATAATATGTCGTGACAATGCGAACTCTATTCATGAAAATTACGGAATCATAATACTTAATAGTTGTCGTTCTACCACGCTGTTTCGAATTTAAACATCCCAATTGTCTATTTTCCCATGGGCAATTTTCACGAAATGAAAAGCACTACGTAAAACCAGCACTGGTTTTAAAATGTATACAAGTTTCATCTCGTATTACTCTATATATACCGAGCTCTGGAAACAAGTCTATATATATTCCATTATTATATTCTCTTTCCTCGTATATATATATATATATATATATATATATATATATATACGTATATTTCATTTTATACTTTCATTTTGGATTATTATTTTACATTTTTGCAAGTGTTTTTTCTCTTCACGTATACGGTGCTTGAATAATATTTCTCTTCTTATACACTTTTTTTATTGTGCTTTTAGTTGGATATCCTTTTTACCAAACTTCCCATTACTGTGAGCGTTATATTACTTCGTATTACGAGGGCGTGTATTAATTCATCATTGGTTATATAATAAATGCAACATGAAATTTACCCTTCCTCGTTTTGATACGATGTAATCTACATTTCCTACATTGATTATGTGCATAATATGGATCCTGAATGCGCCAGGAATTGCATGCACGAGGTATATGCTAATGTGGACACGTGGGGTCGTTTAAGGTACAGATAATCCAAGAAGAAAACATCGCACGACGGGACCTTATGAGTACAATTACCGGGATCTTGTAGAAACCGTCCTTTATTTGATATTGCCTTCAATAAGAGACCGTATTCGAGTATAGAAATCCAGGTTTCAAAATATACGATATGACAATACAATACGATATGATAAACCGCCGCCCCGGGGCCAAGTCACTATCGCTAGCGGTAGTACTAAAGTCACCGTTGTGCGTGGGTTCGAGTCCCGCATAAGGCATGGGTTTTTGTGAGCGTCCTTTCACCTATCATCACTTCATCGTTTCATTATCACCCGCTCATTCGTACCCCCGTATAACCTAGCTATTGGTGGGGTCGTTAAGCAGCATTGAAAAAAAAACGATTTGAAACTATTCCAAAAATCGCGACCTCCACCGGGACATAAGCTACTGGTGGTTAATCAGAAAGTTGATGAAATAATATATATATAATATACAGTATATAAATATATATATATATATATATATACATATTTATAAATCTATATGTATAGGCCTATATTTAGTCTTGTCACCGAATAAGTTATAAATAATTATGTATGGCCTAAACTTCGAATGAAAAAACTGTGAACTTTGACACCAGAACTGCGCTCTCTATGACCACACTTGGTCGCTTCTTATAAAGGTCTTTCAGTTGTATCTCTCAGTGCTGAAAGTATCAACGTGGGAGTGGCGCTAACTGGCAGTTTAAAGTTGTCGTCACCATGGTTACCCATGTTGTTTGTTCTCTTCAATTCGCAGCTATAGTCTCACTGGACTTGGTGATACGGGGCCTCAGTCTCTCTCCCTTCAACAGCTGTGAAGTTTATCGATACCTATGATGTATAGGGGATACCTGGGTCAATCGCAACACTTTGTACCGAGAAGCGTGCACGTATCTCTGTGTAGATTTGGGTGGCAGACGCTTCAGAAAGCTTGATATGGACAAATATACATCCAAGATCAACTGTGATTTCTTATAGATGTCTCTAAAACACGTACCATCTAACACCATCCCTAACACTATCATCTTCAATTACGTCATCGCTTACACTAATTTCAGTTTACGACCTTGAAAACATCATTCAATGGGAATAAAATCAGTTTATTTAATTTCAAAATGGTGACCCAATTCTATATAAGTGACGTCATAAACGACCTAGTAATGGAGTTGCTAGGAAACACGTCTAGTCGGGGATGTACCACACTTTACCGACTCAATGCCATGGGCGTCGGCAGGAAGAAATTTAAGGGGGAGGGGGGGAGTCAAAATATCCACAATTCGAAAATGCACAAGTCCCAATGGGAGTGGGGAAGAGGGCTCCCCAAGGGGATTTTTTGAAATTCCATCGTTTTATGGTGTTTTGGGAGTTGTTGTGACTATTTAATTAGCTTTTGATTTTTATAGAGAAAGACGACAGATAATGTTGATTTGGTTGAATTCTATGGAAGTATAGTTGATCCTATTCATCTTTTTGAATATTCCATCATATAAAATAGCCAAAATGAGTTATTAGATCTCATTGGTCTGTATGATACCCATATCAAAAATCTAGGAAATAAAAATTGCCCAATAAATAATACGCTGCCGACGCCCATGCTCAATGAAAACAAGATTCAACTTTTTCATCTCGACCAATCCGAGCCCTCCTTCTTAAAAGAACAGCAGGGATAATGATTGAAAATTTATGGTGGCCATTTTGGTGGCAATTTGTATAGGTTAACCTGTAAAAGCTGATGTTACGCTGCTTGTAGTGAACTGAGAAACTAAAATTGGCAGTTTCAACTTACAAAAAACTGGCGCATTCAATTGTTTTTTTCCATGCCTCCTGCGCATCTAGTTCGTCCTCTTTTTCGTCCTCGTCAGTAATCAGTAAATCACTTGAGGGGGTGCGTGCATGGTGCTCACACAAATCGAGAAATATACCTTTACTATTGTTTTCAAGTTCGAAAAACCAGTGTGATTTGATGAAAAGTTCACATCTCTAAGATAATTGTATGCTCTTTATTCGATATGACATTTCATTTTTGTGAATTCAATCCGTTTTTAGATAATAATATACATCAATGAATTTCATCACATTCTTTATATTAATTGACGTACCATCTTAAAACTGATTGAATTCGCCGAAATAGTGTGTCATATCAATGGAAGAGCATGACATTATTTTGGAGATGTGAACTTTCCAATCAATTACACTGTTTTTTAAACGTAAAAAAAAATTAAGGTGCTGAATTTCTCTATTTTTATTAGCATCGTGCATGTACCCCCTTAACCTGATTGTCGTATCTTCACTGCACGAATATGAATATTCACGAGAGTACTTTATTTCTGATTCATTGTGGTTTGGCGGAGCAACATATATGCATAATATGATGATCTATTGGCGTCGAATGAATGATCAATGAGATGACGGCTTCTAGGTAATGAATGAATAGTGATAATTGTAAGTGGTCGTGGCGTACATTGTATAGAAAGCATCCCGGCATATCCACATGGAGTGACCACGTTACCACTGTGCTACCAGTGCCGGTGAGCGTAGATTCACCGTGATTGTGTATTTCATCATTCAGTAAAATTAATTGATTCATTCCATATATTCCATATTCGATAAATTCCTGCTTTTATAAATAGGAAGTTGGAGGTAAAATCCAGAGAATGATGTCCAAACGACGAGGGGTTTACAACTCGAAAATTTGGTGTACACCCGATTTCAGATTTCAAGATTTCAGGGGATTTCAGGGATTTCAGGGATTTCAGGGATTTCAGATGATTTCAGGAATTTTAAGTGATTTCAGGTTATTTCAGGGATTTCAGATGATTTCAAGTGATTTCAGGGATTTCAGGTGATTTCAGGGATTTCAGATGATTTCAGGAATTTTAAGTGATTTCAGAGATTTCAGGTGATTTCAGGGATTTCAGAAGATTTCAGGAATTTTAAGTGATTTCAGGTGATTTCAGGGATTTCAGATGATTCCAGGAATTTTAAGTGATTTCAGGTGATTTCAGGGATTTCAGGGATTTCAAGTGATTTCAGGTGATTTCAGGGATTCCAAATGATTTCAGGGATTTCAGGTGATTTCATGGATTGCAGATGATTTCAGGGATTTCAAGGGGATTTTATGGGATTTCATGGCAAGTGTACACCTGATTTCAGGAGTTGTTAACCCCTCGCCAAACGAATCAGGATCTGAGTTATTAAGAATATAGTAAAAAGTGCGATGGCCGAGAATCGAACTCGGATCAACTGCTTGGAAGGCAACTATGCTGACCATTACACCACCAACGCAGCATGCTTACTATTGTCTCTTAAGAGCCTTTTTACAGACAGGTCAACAACGAAGATCTAGATTAAAAGTGTAATAATTGATAAAAGTGCGATGGCCGAGAATCGAACTCGGATCAACTGCTTGGAAGGCAACTATGCTGACCATTACACCACCAACGCAACGTGAATGACATTGATGATTTCTTGCATACGTATTCTTAATTGCAATTGTGCATTCAAGTTTAGGCCTAATTAGACAAGCGTATAGCGAAGGCTTCCATTTCTCATACCCAAAAGATTTGTCTCCGTTTTTTTTTTTTTTTCGTAATATTGAACGCTGCATACAGGTCAGGGAAAAAGACCAATCGACTCCAAACTTTTTTGGAATTCTGGTGTCACTCAAGAATACCCGTTTTGAACAATCGGATGAACGGTTTCTCCGATTTATTTTCGAAAGTTTGGAAAACCCCCATAAGAATAACACAGCGGGAGATACTTGAAAAACGAAATTTTTTCAAAAGCTTTCAAATTCACACAGAATATGAAAAAATCTACCATAAACATTTTCCATAATTTGTACAACAATCGGATGAGATATAATGAAGAAAACGAAATAAAAGTTTATATTTTATTGAATATCAGGATCCACAGGTATTGCAAAAGTGTATTTAGAATATAGTAAAAAGTGCGATGGCCGAGAATCGAACTCGGATCAACTGCTTGGAAGGCAACTATGCTGACCATTACACCACCAACGCAACGTGAATGACTACGATGTTTTCTTGCATTCCTATTCTTAATTGCAATTGTGCATTCAAGCGTAATTATAGGTAGATATCTATTCTGTACTTTGATCTCCGAAGTGAAACGCAGAGTCAACAAGTATTTAGTTATGCACTGTGCTTGGATACGAACAAGATATACTTCGTAATTATGGCAGTAGTGAGGTATTGAGAATATCATTTGATGATTATTATTTGCTGAACGACCCCACCAACAGCCAGGTTATACGGGGACGGGGTTACGAATGAGCAGGTGATTATATAATATGAAGTGATGATAAGTGAGAGGACGTTTACAAAAACCCATGCCTTATGCGGAATTCGAACTCACGCCCAAAAGTGACTTCACTTTCTGAAGCGGTGCCTCAGCTGACTGAGCTACCAAGGGCGGCTTATATATAAAAACTACTTCCGGTCCGACGAATATCACTTCGAAAGCAAATAATAGACCCTATACAAATACTGATCAGCGACTGACTCATGTATAACTGTCCAATACTAGGAAAACGCCATATATGCGTTGTTAGACTAGCGGATAGTAATAGTATGGGTAAAAATGGGTAAAAACTGCTTCGAGTGGTACCAATTCAGCATATTTCATGTTTTTTCTTCAAAATGGCTGACCCGATCAAGCTGAAATTTTGAAACATGTGTACCAAGATGTAATTCAACTTCAGGATAAATTTCATTTTTTTGGATTTTTTTTTTTTTTTTCTTCCGCAATGTTATTCTAATGGGTATTTTTGAAATTTCTAAAATTCATAAAAAAAAACGTGACCACTCGATAATGCCACAAAACTATACAGATCTAAGTTAGATGAGGAACCATATTGAAAAAAAGTTGATAGCTGTAGCCGTTCGACCTGTGGAGAACCGACAAAAAACATAACGAACACCATTTTTTTTCAGTATGTAAAAAAAAAAAAAAAAAACATAAAAACGAACACCAATTTTTTTCAGTATGTCAAATTGAATCCTCGCTAAAGCTCGTCTAATTATTTGTAGTGCCTCTTCTATCCGCAAGCGCTTAGGACGAACATAATCAAAACGCTGACAATATTTTCATAGCGACGGTCCATTTGTATCAGCGCTGAAGCCCCATCATGCGTTCCATTCACCGCCATCCGCAAACAGTCAGCGTAACGCACCATAAACCATTATCAATGCCATAGACTAGCAAAAAAAGAAAACCTTAGAAATGAAAAGAGGCATTCACTACTACATTATTATTTTCCATCGGGCGTGCGTAATATTTCGACAGTCGCAGTCGGCCATTGTGGTCGGTATAGTAATTATTTGGTATCGGAGGACAATGGAGGAGTGCGACTAGATCGAGCCGGACGGATGACGGACTGACGGACGGCGGGAGTGGTACTGCGGTTTTGGGGGGTGGTGAAGGGGTGGGGTGGGGGCTGCAGTACACTTGGCCATACTGGTGTGGTGGTCGGCCTACAGTAGCTGTGTATATATACATATGCAACAGTGAAGTTCTGTCAACATGGTGTATTGTGTTAGGATATATTCCCACCAAAGAGTACAGTGTCGACCGGTAGAGAACTAAACGGGTCCATCTCGCATCCCCAGGAACTAGTGCAGAGTGGAGAGAGAGAGAGGCAGAGAGAGAGAGAGAGAGAGAGAGAGAGAGAGAGAGAGAGAGAGGAGAGGAGAGAGAAGAGAGGAAGGGAGAGAGGAGAGAGAGATAATGAGGAAGAGAGAGAGAAAGAGAGAGAGAGAGAGAGAGAGAGGGGGGGGGGGGTGGAGGAAAGAAAGAGAGGAAGAGAGAGAGAGGAAGAGAGGGAGAGGAGAGGAGAGAGAGATAGATTACATAAAACATGCCACAAAGTATGTGAAATACATCACGTCGGAAATAAAAGTGATAAAAGATGGGAAAGAGGAGAGAGAAGAGGGAGATTTATCTGATGGAGGGTTGATGACATTGAAATATATAACCCTTTACAATATACTATCAGTTCCATCATTATACAGAATTCATAATATCATCTAATTCTGGCAGTTTGACGCGACGGTAAAAGAGCTGCGAACACGCGTGACACTGATAACAATGTGATTGATTCAGAAGGAATGAGAACCAACTGTTTGAGAGCTTGACAAGCCGTGGTATTGCGTGTTGTGCCATCCATGCTGCTCTGAAATGTGTTCAACAGCCGCTAGTCATCCGACCATCGGTCCATCCATGACACCACATGCGGACGTGGTTGTTGCTGTTGTTGCTATTGTTGTTGTTTTGCTGTTGCTATTGTTGTTGTTGTTGTTGTTGCTGCTGCTATTATTGTTGTTGTTGTTGTTGTTTCTGCTGCTATTGTTGTTGTTGTTGCTCCTATTGTTGTTGTTGTCGTCGTCGTTGTTGCTGCTGCTATTGTTTTTGTTGTTGTTGTTGTTGTAGCTATTGTTGTTGTTGTCGTTGTTGTTGCTGCTATTGTTGTTGTTGTTGTTGCTGCTGCTGCTATTGATGTTGTTGTTGTTGTTGTCGCTATTGTTGTTGTTGTTTTTGCTATCGTTGTTGTTGTTGTTGCTGTTGTTTTTGTTGTGTCACGCAGACTGAACTACCCTAACCCAATCTAACAATCAGTTAAAGGTACGGAAATAACATGTTACCAAGGGTGATAACAAGTTAATCCGCTAACTATTATTCAGTTCAGTAACTATCATTTCGTAAAACTGGGCCTTACCATTGTAAATTAAAATAAAAATATATTGAAATCAATAAAACAATGTGATTGGACTGAATGTTACTGCACGTGGTGCTTGCATGAACAGCGTACATAACTCAATGTACGGTAATGCGGGATTAGGAAGATCGTATAACTGGCAACAATATCCGAACAGAACGCAATATTCGCAATGGAAACGCAGGTGTGCACGGAGGCCAATCGCCAGTTCAGAGCCGAGCTATAAAACCGACTCGGACCTGTAGCCGCCACCTGCTATTGAACTGAACCAGGAATTGGAGATTCGATCGAACCAGAGGCTGAAGCTAAGCGCACAGAATCAGTCGTAATGTCCACCAATAACCGTGCTATTGTGCAAGACCGCCACGGTGCAGAGTAGTTGGATGAAAACAAGAAAGGCTAAAAACTAGGAGAACGCGATATATGTGTTGTTAGACGAGCGAATAGTAATAGTATGGGTAAAAATGGGTAAAAACTGCTTTGAGTGGTACCAATTTAGCACATTTTATGTTTTTTCTTCGAAATGGCTGACCCGATCGAGCTGAAATTCTTTAGAAATGTGTATTAAAATGTAATTCAACTTCACGCAAAATTTCATATTTTTGGAGAATAAAAATAATTTCTTTTTTTTCCGCCATGTTATTCTCATGGGTATTTTTGAAATTTCTAAAATTCATAAAAAAAAGAAGTTGACCCCCGATAATGCCACAAAACTATACAGATCCAAGTTAGAATGAGGAACCATATTGAAAAGAAGTTCGAAGTTGATAGCTGTAGCCGTTTGACCTGTGGAGAACCGACAAAAACAACATAAAAAAAAGAAAAAACATAAGAACGTACACGAATTCTTTTCAGTATGTCGAATTGAATCCTCGCTAAAGCTCGTCTAATTATGAAAATGTATGGATTTCAATCAAGATCTTTGCGATTGCGCTTTGATATGATTAATTTTGATATGAGGGGAGAGGGAAGCATAATTGTAAATCTATAGTGACTCTCGTATATACGGGGAGTGGGGCAGAGCGTGGTGTTAGAATGTAAATATAGGCCAATATTGAAAAGAATCCTTTGATAATCCAACGTTTCTCTCAGAAATAAATCTTATCAATTCATTGAGAATGGCTTATAAGCTTCAAAAGATAGACGTTAGGTTAGCAAATGTTTCTAATTCAACTTATATTCTGTATTTCAACTCGAACACGACGATTTATATATATTCATATTACACACACACACACACACACACACATATATATATATATATATATATATATATATATATATATATATATATATATATATATATATATATATATATATATATATATATATATATATATATATATATATATATATATATATATATATATATATATATATATATATTGAATGAACCTGGAGAGGAATTATAAGATGTACAGATTCAGGTCATATTCAAAAGGATGCCTTCTTCATTCAAAAATAACGGTATTTTCTAAAGAATGATTATGTATGTAAGAGACTCATCAAGAGGATGAGATTACTCGATACATCAGTTCTATAACAGTAGCCGGCTACACGCAGTAATAACCAGAGGACAGCCAGCTCACTCTGGTGATCGTCCGAGGAAATTCATATATTCATTACACAGCTGGCGACTCGAGCACAATTAGTACGTGCTTTGAATAGATCTCAGTTCCAGGCTACTCTTTATTGCTGGTAATGAAGTTGAAAAACACAATTAAGAAACCCAAGTGAGGGAAGTTCGAAACTGCGTGCAGTACATCGACGGTAAAATGCCTCGATAATTGTTTATCCAAGTATTGGAAAGTGTTTTATCGTGTACTTTATTAGACGAGCTTTAGCGAGGATTCAATTTGACATACTGAAAAAAAATGGTGTTCGTTTTTATGTTTTTTTTTCTCCATGTTTTTTTGTTGGTTCTTTAAAAATTTCAAAAATACCCATTAGAATAACATGGCGGAAAAAAAATATTTTCATTTTCCAGAAAAATGAAATTTTGCGTGAAGTTGAATTACATTTTGATACACATTTCTAAATATTTTCAGCTTGATTGGGTCAGCCATTTTGAAGAAAAAACATAAAATGTACTAAATTGGTACCACTCGAAGCAGTTTTTACCCATTTTTACCCATACTATTACTATTCGCTCGTCTAACAACGCATTTATGGCGTTTTCCTAGTATTGAATAGATTCTCCATTCTTTGTGGGTGACACTGACAGCTGACAGCCTGGTCATTTCATCACTTGTTCTCATACTAACAGTTTCGAATTTGTATTTTTTTAAACATATGTTGATATATTTTTATATGGGATGAATTAAACTGTATAAAATTATATTGCTTCAGGAGAATAATTACTTTTTCAATAGCATTACTATTATCAGCTGTAACTTCTGAAATTGTGTCTTCAATTCGTATCTGTTGTTTTGTATTGTTATACTTTGAGCCGGTTGTACCCTACCAAGTGGTAATTAGTGAATTGACCAAAAATTAGCAAATTAACTTGTTATCACCATTGGCTACCTATGTTATTTTTGTACCTTAAGTAATGATTAACTAATTAATATTTAATCATCAGTTGGTACAATCGGCTCTTAGTATACATCTCAATAATATGAGGTTTGATCGACATCTCATTACATTTGTCGCGAACAGGTAGAACTTTTTCTTGTGTAATCATTCTCCACCTTGTGTCATAATCATGCTATCGATCAAACTCGCACTCGCTATAATGAATTACATTGCAGGCATTTATCTCATGTGTAGGTCGTAATGTGAATCTGCAATGCGATATATTACATGGGGTGGGATGTGAACGGGGTACAATGCGCGCCGCGGGAGGCAGTGGAGGTGCCTCGAATAAAGCAAAAATTTCACTCATTGTGATGCATCCAAAAGGAAGAGATATTGGATTACGTTGTAATACGTTAGGCTTTTAATTAAATTTTAATTAAAATTGTCAGCGTAATGAAGGTAATTGTAAACATTGTGACACGTTTTAAATCGTGACAGGACCACTATTGTACCTTCAACACAATAGACGATTATATAACATTATATTTAAGTATATTCTGTATAGAAATATGCAAATAAAAACATATTTACATTTTATTGGAGTCTTATTATCATATATAATATGAACATGCACGTTTTCGACTCAAACTATCGCATGTAGGTGTTCCTAATGCTTGTTACGGATATAGTTAGGTAAATAATTACAATGAGTAGCAATTACTTATAGAGTTGTATACATGTAGTTCCTAAATATTCACGTTTCGAAGGTAAAACAGTGGTTCGCGTGAAGTCACTGACGGAACGAGTAGACATTATGGTAATGATAAGAAGAAATCTGAAACAAGATTTTCTTTGAAATAGTGTTTATATCAAATTGGTACCATATACTTAAAAAGTCGGTAGGCATAGTATTATTTGTGAATTCTGAATAGTTTCATGACATTGCCCATAGATGCGTGGTAGAGTCTTCTTTGATGAGAAAACAAAAACGCAAATATGGAAACTACTAGGAAAACGCGTTATGTTTTTCCGCGTTGATGGATGAGCTAATGAAAATGAAATTGAATTTTTTCAAAAAGTTACATCAAGTTGATGTTTTGACGGCACTCAAGTTAAAATCCATCGCTCCATTCGGTTGGTTTATTACGTAGACTATTCTAATGAAGGAAATATCTGATGCAGTTTAATATTATATGTAATACAATTTAATGAAACTTTATTCACTGAATAATTATTTTCTCGGAAACGGCTCGTCCGATTCCCATAGGAGTGTGTTATGATGTGCATCATTGTTGTAGTTACGTTTAGGAAAATTTTGAATTCTGTTGAAAAATATTGATTTTCAAGATTTTTCCGCCCAGCCATTTCTTACGGAGTTTTTCAAAACTTTGAAATGGTCTATCTGAAAAGTGGTTGGACCTATTAGTTCCAAAAACTTTACAGTTCTAGGTTGGATAAGTCCGCGTATACAAAAAAGGGTCATGCCGATCAGTCGAACCGTGCGACCTGTGTAGTGCGCACAAACAAACAAATAAACAAAAACACACAGACAAAGCTCCGTAAGAGTGGGATGGAAACTCTTCGCTAACGCTCATCGAATTATTGTTCGAGCGGATAGCTATTTAGAGAGGTAAAATTAAATATTCTGACGAAATTATCGTAATTGAAGCTTTATTTTAACTGTTCTACTTTTCGATGGTATATCATTTCGCATTCGTTGTCATTTGAAATCTCATTATTCCCGCAGTTGCCTCGAACCATATCAATGTATAATGCCGGATATAAAACGAGCTGGAGGCCCTCCATGACGAGTGGTATAATTTTAATCTAGATTCTACAATATGTTTTATATGTTTTCACCAGTAGGCCTATACGATTTTATGACAAACTCTGTTGTTTTTGCATTATGTAGATATTTTACAGGCAAATTAATAATGTATACGTATTCATTCGAAAAGGAAGTATGTTGATGCGCTTACACCGGTGTACTGCATTCACCAGAATAATGATTAACAGAACTAATTTATACAAAGCCAGAAAGCAGATTTGATCATCCCATACGGATAATTAATTTCACATTTTTTTTTACACATTTGTCTGTCATTATAAGACAGCTTTGCACACACAACCTTGAGAACGGACATAATTTATCCACCTTCATCGCTTCACTTTACGAATACCTTCTTCAATAAAACAATACCTAGATTCCACATCCAAGGTCGACATTTTCATGAAATATCAAGCGGCGACCCCTAAAAAACCTATCGAGGAATCCATCTCCAACAATTGGAATTAGCATCAGTCAGTCACGGACATATACCTATAAATTATAACTTGTGGGCAGGGAAAGCTTGAATAGAAGCTATTTTGTACATATATGTTTCGGTATACCATTCATTATATACACTGGTATGTCCGTGGTTACAAAAGTTCAACCTATTATCTAAGATAACATTTATTCAGATAAGTGGGAACGGAGTAAACGTGAGACTATACTTAACAGTTTAGTAACAACCAGTGAACAATGATAAATATTGCTTTCTATCATTTTTTTATTACTGCATTATTTGAATAATCCAAGATAAGGTAGAAATTATATACTATACACAGCTACGACCGCTGTTTGCCTGCCATAAGTGGGAGGTTATACGTTCGATTCCCGTTTAAAATATTTCACATTCGTTTCTCAATCTCCTTTGAAAGCCCAGAAGCCCGGAGGTATAATCTACTACAAAAAGATCTGCCTTTTATTTCCAATCTATAATGTGTATCAAAAAAATATGATTAGAAAATAACATAACATTTCAAAAGCTACATTATCTATAGAATGAAAATGAAAGCTATAAATAACGTATGATCCAATATCATACACGTATACTGATGCAATGGCTTATTCCATTCATAATGGGTTAATTGAGGATAATGAAATTTGAAAGTAAAAGACTCAGATTTAGAAACCACGTGCCAAAGTCAAACTTCGGTCATCGACTGTATAGCCAGAAGACGTATGAAAAGAATACCAGCTATAAATCTTCAGCATGATTCTCATCTGACAACATTGAATAAATATACTATTTACTAGCACTTCCAAGATCAATTGTGTGGGACAGTCAACATTATTTCCATTAGACATGCTCACAAAACCTAATTTAAATTCATTTCATTGTCAATTAATCGTAAAAAGATAAACATCGACAATGTATTGACTGTGTCGTATGAAATGAAGCAAGCAAGCCATAGCCGAAGGTAGAGTATTATTTTACCTATTAAAGAGTTCTAAACTGCTATAATGAATACACAGAGACTATTGTATCAGATTCTATCTACTGTTCTCATCACAGTTCCAATGACAGTCATTGAACGATGACTTGCATCTCTGTCCAATTAAACACGTCTTATTCGGTCCATACATCTCATAAGATGATGATAATAATAATAATAATAATGAAACGTATCACGATCATCCGACAAGGAGGCATTAAAATGCGCAATCACGCTATATTAAGATCATATTATACTCTGCCAGTGATATCTCACTGACAACTATTATCTTGCTCGCGAATTAAGAAAGCAATTTACAAACGTCCAGTTCAAACACTCCAGGCACTACGTTGGAGTGCAATTCAAATTGACGGAAAATACGTATAAAATGCATTAATCACGATTCCCAAGTGATGACAATTGCGTTTGCAAAGATCTTATCCGTGAAATCCAGATGTGCATGAATATAGTATACTGGATGACAACGAATTTATAACATTTAATTGTTTCTACGAAGAACCACCCGTGGTCAACTCACAGCTGAGCTAACTAGATGTATGCAAGTATATTCAGCATATTTTATTTAGCTAGATGTGTCTTGACTATTCCCACCAACAGCTTGGTTGTAAGGGGGTACGAATGAGCGGGTGATAATGGAAGGAAGAAATGTGAAAGGACGTTTACAAAAACCCATGCCTTATGCTGAACTCGAACCCATATATAATTCTCGAATTTTATATATATATATATATATATATATATATATATACATAAACTTCTCATTACCTTTACACACATTTTCAAATTCATGAAATGATTCTTTAAAGTAGTTATCGCTTCAAATTTAAAGTAATTCTCAAGTTGAAATCTCAGTCCAGCATCACACACGTGAACTTTGATTGTGTCCATACTTATTGCTCGCTCATTACCCACGACCAGGACCGTGATTTGGCACCCCTGGCCGGCCTGAAAATGATCATCTTCCTCACCACCATCCATTTACCGTCAAAATAATTCACTATTAGATATGTATGAATCTTTATTAAAGACCATGTCATGGTATACATGGTTGCCGTTCGACACATAATAACAATCACATGGAAAAATCAATGAAGTTAAATTAATAAAACACACAATAATAATAAATCGCACATGGATGATTAGTATTTAGTGAGGAAATTATGGCGGAAATGATGAGAGAGTAATAAACCGTAATGTGGAAAAGTATTCGCTCAACAGAAATATGAAAATAGTATGAAAATGATACAAATATGAATAATTTCACTATGCTATGAATGTGTGTAAAATGGCAGAATAGCAATAGACCCTTTCAAGGATAAAATTTTTAATAAATGGGTTTTGAGCGTTGTTTTTAATACTTGCTGTATTCATCAGATGACATCTCACAATATACGAATGTATACAACAAATATTATTTCTTTCAAAAATGAATAGAAAGTTGAATATATTTTTTTTTCAATTTCCATAGGCTGGTGCTCTTTAACAATTAGTCGCCCCTTGAATATGTGCACCCTAGTCCCGGGCCTTGTGGGCCTGTGCCTCATTACGGCCCTGCCCAAGACTCAAATGCGATATTAATATCGACCAACCACCATTGATATCCCACTCAACAGTACTTATAATTAATACTTTCTTCGCAGCAATCAAGCCCAATTATTTTGTATTCTGTAATCCTGTCACGATTCTGAGTCTGCAAGGCGCGCACATAAATCTGAACATGTAATGGTAAGTATTCTGATATGACAACTCCATCTCAGGTGAGATACGTGGCTCGATAAGAACGGCATCCCGCTTTGCTGGTATCTTATAATAAGATGATAAATCATAAGCATTCCACTTACAAGCTGCATACAATGTAGGACTAGCGTGCTACTGTCTTGTGTAAGCTGCCGAAATCCCTGATGCACGAGTTTCCATTGAGACCTAATTCGTCATTTGTGATACACGCTTGCTTGTATCTCAACATACTTCTCTATGATCTCAATAAGCATTCCACAAGTTGGGGCAGAGAAAAAAAAAACTCGAGGTAATACTTTTAATGTTGTTCAGTGTTACGGACCTAAATACATTATCTGGTATTAGTGAAGAAAGCAATTACATTTATAACGTAATTTAGAATGGACTATTCAATTACTGGAACCGATCGTGGTGAAGCATATGAACATCCATGGCGGTTAGGAATTGCCAGGTTTGGGAGTTTACGATGAATGTGATAATGACTTTCTGAGACTAGGCAAACGCAGGATGTGCGTTGTACGATGAGCGAGATGTCTATATAAAGTATAATCTAAAACTCTACAAACCTTGATCATTTGAAATGAACTTCATCCGATGTCAATGAATCTAGAAAGCCGTGACTTCGACAATGCAACATTTTTCAACTAATATTTCTATCTTTCGATGAATAAAATACATTTATTATATTATTTTCTCCAAAACGGCTGGTCCGAATATCAAACCCAATTTTTATTCATGTATATTATTCTTGTGTTCACATTTGTGGAAAATTTGAATCATATTGAAGAGATTTTTTTTCAATTTTTTCCGCTCAGCCAAATCTTATGGGGTTTTTAGAAACTTCTAAATGATGTTTCTCAAAATGGTCCAACCGATTAGACCTCAAAACTATACAGTTCTAAGTTGGATAAGTTTGCATATAAAAAAAAGTTTCATGTCGATCGGTCAAACCCTGCGACCTGTGCAGTGTTTACAAACAAACAGAAAAAACGCACAGACAAAGCTCCGTAAGACTTGAGTGAAAATCTTCGCTACGCTCATCTAATAACGTAATTTAGAATGGACTATTCAATTACTGGAACCGATCGTGGTGAAGCATATGAACATCCATGGCGGTTAGGAATTGCCAGGTTTTGGGAGTTTACGATGAATGCGATAATGACTTTCTAAGATGATAACGAAGATCTATTGGCGTCGGATGAGTGATTAATGAGACGATAAGGTTGTTCGTGTATGAGAAAGAAGTGGACATGTGAAGTGGTCGTGATAAATATTATAGGCACCATCCTAGTATATTTACCTAGGCTATATATATACAGGAAAATCACGAATATCTTCTATAAAAAAATGGACGGGGTGGGGATTGAACCAAGGCCCTATCACATGGAGCAAGACTAGTATGTTAGCACTGAGCTACTATGCAGTACAATAGGCCTATAGTCACGTTCAATTAGTATATGCGGTACTTTTCATTGATGATGATGGGTTAAAAATAGTCAAAAATAAATTAGGAAATTGTTGAGAATAAATTATATGTGATTTTAGGGTCTGCACACTGGAATTGTATACAACATAAAAGTAATATTACTATATTGTTTTTATTACGTTACATAACAGATGCAATTTGACTTCACTGTACATAGCCATATAGGTGAATCGTTATTGACGTGTTATCATAATTGACATGTAATCATTTTATCATTCTATTGTCCTGCACATGCAGTCTGATTATGGGAGATTTTTTCGATCTGTCATCTTCAAAACAAAAAAAATATCAATTCATTATTTTATTCAACAATTTATTTGTTTGTATTTCATTTCTACTATTGGTTTCTACGTGTCTTGGCTCTTTATGCTCGTTTTCGTCCTGGCGTGAGAGTAATTAATTACTGTATACGTTAGTTCAGTCAGTAGCCACGAACACTGACTTCTTAATTAAAATGCCTGCTTGGCAAGTACTGTCGCAACACGTCCGCTGTTCGAATACAACCATTGAAAGATATTATTTCTTGAATGTAATCCTTCTTTGAAGTTACTTGTACGATACTCACAATTAATTATACAAGGAAAACGCAATATATGCGTTGTTAGACGAGCGAATAGTAATAGTATGGGTTTAAATGGGTGAAAACCTGTTTCGTGTGGTACCAATTTAGCACATTTTATGTTTTTTCTTCTAAATGGCTGACCCGATCAAGTTGAAATTTTTTAGAAATGTGTATCAGAATGTAATTCAACTTCACGCAGAATTTCATTTTTTCGGAAAATAAGAACATTTTCTTTTTTTCCGCTATGTTATTCTAATGGGTATTTTTGAAATTTCTAAAATTCATAAAAAAAAGTTATCCCCTGATAATGCCACAAAACTATACAGATCTAAATTAGATGAGGAACCATATTGAAAAAAAGTTCGAAGTTGATAGCTGTAGCAGTTTGACCTGTGGAGAACCGAAAAAAAGCATATAAAAAAAAAAAAATGAAAACAAACACCAATTTTTTCCAGTATGTCAAATTGAATCCTCGCTGAAGCTCGTCTAATATTATAATGCTGTTACAAGCGCCCACTACTTCATAACAGAACAGCAGAGATTGATTGGAAAATGAAGGCTGTCATTTTTGTGGTAACTCGTCTAGATTGAACTGTGAAAGCTGCAGACAAGCTGTTAGTATAGTGAACCGAAGAACCGAATAATGAAAATCGGACCTCAGGACATCCGGTGCCTTGCTACCAGAATGTCAGTTTTCAACTTGCAAGAAGTACAGCAGCGCTGTTGCGTCCTCTAGAGTCTATACCTACTACATTTCAATGCGAGGAGCCCCCTCGAAGGACACCTTGAAGTGGTGTGGAGGCTCATGTGAGTCCGTGATCTCCTGAGCTGTCGTCGGGAGCAATTTACTTGCTCCCAAGAGAGTCACCCATGGCGATAAAAAGTCTGGAGTGAGGGCCCAAGACCAAGTTCGGACAGTCACAGTCGAGTGGAAGCCTAAGGCCCATTCACGATTAAACTTGACCGTAAACTTAGGAACTTACAAATAGTTTGTCATACGGTATTTCTCGTTACTGTTCACGACAACATTGAACTTAGTACTTAACAGTAGCAGTAACGTAGAAGTTTGCAAACTTCAAACTTAGTTTCTTAAGTTTACGGAAAACGTAGGAATCGACCAATCAGCGCCTAGTTCAAACATACGGTCGACCGCCATTTTGGCAGGTCTAGCCTATTGTTTGTTGACAACTAATAACAACATTGAGAACAAGACTGAATGATGTGTGAATGAATTACGACATTGTAAATACTGAAATAATTCTATAATTTCTTATATCACATATCACAAACTGTGGGAAAATTATTAAAAGCTCCTACTAGACTTTAGGGACACAACTTCTAGGTTATGTTATGCTCAAGTGGCAGCTGATTGAAAGAGATGTTTTAACTGGTTGACATTAGACGTAGGAATAGTGTCGAGAATGAGATAACATTTTAGTAAGTTTACAGCCGCAAGTTGAAGTAATAAGTTTAAGTTTAAGTATAATCGTGAATGGGTCTTTAATGGTGACCGGAGTATATGGAGGCAGTACTTATAGCGCTGCGTTTTTTTTTTATTTATTTCCATCGTCTTCTTGTGTCACTTCTCTCTTTTTTTCACTTGATTTTCTCTCGCTTCTCTCTCATATGCTCGAAATATGCTCCCATAATTATTGCCAATGTTTGTGGATAATACAAACGTTGACGACTATAGCAAAGTACATAGACATGATTATAGGGGCAAAATGACTTCGCTGTCGACGCGCCTTCGAACCCTAACAACGAAATCAGAATTCGAGTTTATATAAAGATTCTCCTACAGTATATACAGGACAGCAGAATAAATCGACCCGTTTTTTTCGTTCACTGGCCAAAAAATTCAAAATTGCTCGATATAGGCCTATATATATATATATATATATATATATATATATATATATATATATATATATATATATATATATATATATATATATATATATATATATATATATATATATTATGTAGATATAGGAACATGATTATCAGACCTTGCTACGTATTCATCATTTTATTAGAGCAGAGAGCAACACCCATTGCACGGGATTACCTCGATCAATTTCTCTCTGGTTTAACGACAGTTGCGCTTTTCATGGCTCATGACGTCAGCTGATTCGTTATTTATTACATAAAAGATCCCAAATCTATAAACCCTAAAAAGGCCGATCGAATCGATACCGGATCTCTGGCATGACAATTCGACAACGTTTCTGAATTGCCCATGAGACATACACACCTGTGTCGATAACATCAATGCATGTTTCACCGTTGACTAAATGTTTGTTCGACCCATAGTTTACACATTCCCACATATTTCACCGTGAAAACATGTCGGTAGCTGCGTTCCTATAACCGGCCACTCGCAGTTTGGCCACGACGACAAACCCGATCCTGTCTGCGCCCGATGACACGCATTCACGATCGTGTCCGTCCGATCTACGCGCTACTGTCGTCGACAACCCACACAAGAACCTGTTCGCATGGACGTAACACAAGCTCATCTGCACGTTTTAAATAATATATATATACACTGAGAGATTCTCTACATGTGAGGATATCGATCATTCGAGTCGATATTGTAGAGTGGAGACCGTATAGAAAAAGCTACCGTCCTCCAAAAAAAAAAGAAACGACAATGGCAGCCACAAATGTGTTGCTGTTAATTCAGGACTCTTTGACACACTCGTTTGACTACTAGTGCAATGGTACTTTTTAGGACTGATTTGACTTTATATGTACAGTAATCCTTCCGATTCTTTTCGATCTTCCTGCATGCTGATGTAATCTGTAACTGTCCCAGATCGTATCTGGCCATCTATCCACTAGACGTGCGTCCAAGACGACTCGGCTGCCCATAAAACGTGAACACTTCCACGTAATAAGATTCGATAAGATAGAGTACGCAGTACGCTCTTTTGTTATATGTAGTTAAATTATTTCCATCCCCCCCCCCCCCTTCTTCCCTCCCTGCTTCGCTCCCTCATGCCTCTCAGAAAAAAAGCTAAAATCATTGGAGTGAGTTGCACGACAGTAAACATCACTTGCTATTTCAGCAAGAAACAGTTTCGCTTGGAGACAAGCCAAAATGCTACTGTGTTCTTTTTTATATAAACTAAATTTAATAGATCGTAAAAAAAGGATTTAATTAATGTCCATTGGAAAGCAATCAAATTTCACTGTTCACGATTGTATTGCAGCCAACCAGTAATAAAATGATAGCACATCATCAATGCTATATTCTCATGTCTGACCAATTAGAGAAAGCTTCTGCTCTCCGCTATAAGGGTGGGATCAATCCAAGGATTAACGTCATAAAAACAACGAGTTATGACAGCAATCAAAATAATATAATATTAATAATCAAGGTGTTAATGAGCTAGGCAATCAAAATAACACATCGTTTCACATCTTATTTTTTATATTCCCATTTTACGAGGTCTTATGTGCAATATAACATATCGATGATAGCTTTTCTGGCTATAAAACAGGTTCGTAAACGTTGGCTGGTTAGCCGCTTGCACTTTGGTGTCAACGCCTATGCGTTCTGCCGAGGTGTGCTTGCAGCGAGTACATCCCATGGAGCGCAACTCATCCCACTGGCCTCGCCTAGCAGGATTACCATGGTAACGTCAACGAACGTCCTTGGTAAATAAACAACTGGCGTACGGTTTATTAATAATTGGTTATTTTGGCAATGAATCTGCTTGTAATAGTTTGGCATGCGCGCGAGAGTGCGAAGTTGCTGACAATGTCAATTAAACATGCCAGAATAGGAATGATCTTATTTCCAGATTCAGACCATATCATCAACATAAACATGTTGGTTGCGACATTCGGATGGAGATACAGAGTGAAAAACAGATGCGAATCTCATTAGGATGTTCTGCGTTGGAAACATTAAAACCATAGTTATATTGTATTTTATCATAACGTAGGCTTTGGAAGTATTCGTATTGAACGACATTTTTATTTTCATTCAGTACTAATTTATTAGAATTGGAAAAGTGTAGACAGAATTGATAAATTCATTCGATTACTTAGTATCTCATACAAAAAATTACGTATATCATCGAATAATTTCATAAGCTTGAGTCTTGAGAGACAGCTATATTCTTTTGCTAGTATAGTATATAAGCTTACACGCAGTAAATTCTCATGCATATAGTTCTCAAAATAATCTATTTTTGTTTCATTTCGATGAAGAAGCAATAAGCGCCCTAGGTGTACACCAGAACAGAAACCTTATTATATTATTTTCAAGTTTCTGATTTCAATCATTTGTGACAAATCTAGGGGTTAACAACTCTGGGAATCAGGTGTCGCTTCAAAGAAAATAAAAACATTTTTTAATTAACCAGGATCAAAACTGGGAACTTTTCGATTATTTCCATCATGGTCGACCATCCTGTCAGGGATTTTTTCGTGGTTTCCCTCAGTCGGTCAGGTCAATACTGGGACGATTCCTTACGGCCAACTTCGTCCACTATCCAGAAATACCTGATAAAATAACCAATTCCATCTCATCATGGCATTATCTTATATCACTAACCGACGCCAATAGATCGTAGTTATCAGTACAGTTTGTCATTGAACCTGATACGAATAAATCAATGCATCACCAGTTAATTCGTTGACATGAATATTGAGGTTTGAAGGCGTGTTGACAGCTAGATCATTTTGCAGTTTTGCACCTATCTATAGTATTAAACTGATCTATATTATTGCCACCCTCGGTAGCTCGGTCAGCTGAGGCACTGCTTCAGAAACTGAAGGTGCCGTTGGGCGTGGGTTCGAGTCTCACATAAGGTATAGGTTCTTGTAAACGTCCTCTCAGTAATAATAACTTCATAGTTACATAATCATCAGCTCATTCGTACCCCCGTGTAACCTAGCTGTTGGTGGGGTCGTTAAGCAAACAAAAATATTGAGAATTGAAACATATCCGACAAAGTGATGTGGATAAAGAATCGGAAGTCTTGTCTGTTGATTTTGCTCGGCTATTCGTAACCATGCACGCTTCAAAGGCCTGTTACATACACATTACTGTTGCTGGCAATAAATAGATCTGAGACAGTTTTTACTTATACTTATCGATCTTTTTTGTTTGTACTTCTAACAGTAAACTTGTGTCATAATATGAAATGTCATACGTCCATATTTTGATCCTCTAACTACGAGTATGGGAGGGTCAACGCGTAATGGCTTTGACAATGGCCGATAAATCCAATTGTTCATACTTTCAGTACAAAACAAGAAATAGATTTAAAACATAACACTTTCAAATAGAATGTTAAAATTGGTATATAGCCCTAATAACAAATATTAATTTTAAGAAACGAGATTAACGAAATTAATGTATAGGCCAATGTAGGCCAATTAATGTATAGTGTAATCCAAACGAATACATAAAAATGCATGATAATATTTTTCGTTGTTGACAACTTATGAGTTAGTATTTCACGAATTACAAAAATGAACCAAATCACCTCTCTAGAAAATAAACAGTCTTATAACAAATTACCAGTACGGTACATTTTCTGTTTATAAGTCATTCATATTATATATTTTAATCTCGTATTCAATATTAATTTGGATGATTTGATCAATGTATTATGAAAGTTATTCATGTTTTTCGAGTTACTATTGGAAATATCTCGACGCCCAAATTCGGGCACAAGCCGCAGCGCTAATGAAAAGGCAATGGCTTCGCATCCAAACAAGTTTTATAGCTACGATATATAAACTTTCAAGGTGTATAAGCGTCATCTCTCCTGCATCTATAATAATTCTTCCAGCATTTTATATCACATATATAACTAATTGAGAAGGTATCGAATAAAAAATGTATATACGTATAAATCACGTTAGAACTAATAGTCTAATACTTGTGAACATAATTTTTGTTTACGATTATTGACCAATAAGACAGGTCATATAATAATTCAGCTTCAATTTCCCCAGTTTATTGCCAATTGTGTCTGGCCACCTTGGCAACTCGTTACTGTGTTGTTTTTATCTCTCATGCGGTAGCTGTGATATGTTTGTGTGGTTTTTATTGGATGAGCGAAGCGAAGACTCGGTGGTACCGTGCTCGAAAAAAACTAACATCTTAATTTCTTTTTTTCATTTCACATTTCTAGTACATTTCACCTTGACTTGCATATATGTCATCCGCCAACTCTATACTGTATAGTTTTGAGGCTAAATAGGTTGAATCATTTATGATAAAAATAATTTCGAAATGTTGAAAACTCCACTGTGAATACCCCTAACCCATGCAGGAGGGTCATATGTGGAAAAAATGAAATAATTCGAATATCTACGGAATTTAAGTACATGAATCATACAAATGATTCTACAGTTTCACATGAATCGGATAGTCATACGTATATTGAAAATCAAAATCATCTTTTTTTCTTATCAATTATTAAAAATTAACAAGGAGATCAACAAGTGAAACCAATTAGATTAAAAAACGACTGTAGAAATCAATATGTAAATCATAAGGGCAGCAAGGAAAGTAAATTCAAAACCAAGGTAGCCTACATAGTTTTCCATTACATTTCATATTGAATATTGCTCATCAATAACGCATGCTGCGTTTTCCTTGTTTATCAACATCGAGAACTTGTCGGTGAAGCTTTTGAATGTAGATGAAAATAATAATTAATATCTAAATGTTATTATACCGTGAACGCTTTTTTAACAGAAACTTTTCCAAAATATATTTAAAAACCGGAATTTTGGATTTAATGACTTCGGACCAAATTTATATTCAGAAAATCAACTTGGAAACTATATTTCATTTAATAATATTTCAATAATATTTTTTTTTTCATTACATGGTTTTCTAAGTTAAAATAGTGACAAGTCAAATATTCTACCATGTAAAATCATAATTTGACGATAAAGAAAGTATATTGGTTCCCGATCAAGGATGAACATATTATGTAGAATCGTTTGTGCAAGGCACCACAAGGACGAGCTAACCACTCATAAAATAACGAGAACTCATTTAACAAACGTTAATAATGAACTGATTAGTTCAGGCCTGATTACGAACAAATCAATCATTCATGTCAGGTGAAAGGAACGTTGATCTTCATCTTCTTTTTCTTCTTTCCTTCCGATTCTTTAAATTGTCCTATTATCTTCGTTTTATTTCTATTTTGTTTATTATCTTTCTCTGTTCATTTTTTCTCAGTCGTGGCATGATTCAACATCCCATCATTCAATTCAAAGACTGTGGAGGGAATTGAATTAGTGCAGGCCTATTTATACAAATTATATTCAAGACACATTATAATTTTATATAGTTCAATGTCTTGTATTATTATTCATTACCGAAACGGTTGATGCAGTGACTAGCGCGTTGAATCGTCATTCAGTAAACCAGGGTTCGATGTCAGTCATGGTCGATCATCCTGAAAGATTTTTTTCGTGGGTTTCTTCTGTTGAGAATAGTTCCTCAACAGGCCACGACCGACTCATATCCACTATCGAAATACACCAAATAAAATAATCTCCCATCACATCT
Organism: Brachyptera putata; assembly: GCA_907164805.1. Taxonomy (NCBI): domain Eukaryota; kingdom Metazoa; phylum Arthropoda; class Insecta; order Plecoptera; family Taeniopterygidae; genus Brachyptera; species Brachyptera putata. Next base: position 54,845,601 of record OU015462.1, read on the forward strand.
TCCCATCATCATTCACACACGTCAGTATAGGACCTATATATTACTAGGAAAACGCCTTATATGCGTTGTGAGATGAGCTTAGAAGTATGGAAATGTAGAATTAAGAACATTTGGTCAGCTCAATGTACATATACAGGCCATGGATTACTTCGAAGGTTTAAAAACCGCGGTTGTCTGTTGGTATATGGACCTTGGTTTCCCAACAATGGTACCAGTGCCTTCTTGATATCCATCACAGATTTTGAACGTTTCAATTTATTGGTGACACTTGTTGCTCACATTCAATAGTTCCTTAATGGCTTTCTTAATTGCTTTTCGAGTTGATTGAAACTTTTTCCTGATCTGTATGCCGCGTACAAAATTACATACAAAAAAAAAACTAAAAACTAAAAACCAAACCCAAAATTTGTCGGTATATGAAATGAAAATCTTCGCTACGCTCATCTAATTACGGTGCATTTAACCATAGATAATTGAATGAATAATCATTCATTCTCATAATGCATTATCATGATTCTACAAATACGGAATGTTTTCATTTGCTGAAGGTTTATTCTATATAATTCCTTCAATAACCCGATTACGACTCTATAAAGTAGTAACTGCACACAGCTAATCAGACATGAAGCATTACACCATATCAGGGTCTTGCAAATCAGTTGTGACTGCTAAAACAATCAACCAATTATACAACCAGTAATCTGGTATATTTTCTAAGAAAAACTTTTTCTCTAGTCATGCCCATGTGATCCAATGACAACACTGAACTGAAGGAAAAGTGACACCAACCATCGCATTAGTGGTACAAAGTATGAGATGTGTTAGTGTTGAACTTTATTTATTGAGCTGGTTAACCTTTGGCGTGGAGAGTTAACCTCAGTTAAACCTCCTTCAACTCCCATCCTCATCAATTGCGCCCGAAAGATCTGAATGAGTGTAGGACAACAGTAGGTCTGGACGCCGGATGAGGGACAACGACTTGATTGTACTTATTACCAACTGTAAATAAGTCACCCGGTGTGTTTGGGTGGGTCTACCAAATTTATTTATCCGTCTACTACATATTTATATTGTTTGTATTGTTGTTGCATGTCATTTATATTGTATTGTTTGTTTATGAACATATACATATACCTACATATAATATATACCTATATAAATATATATATATATATATATGTGTATATGTGTGCGTCTGTGTGTTTAATTTCGAGTTTTCGCGGACATACGTGATGTTGTCTTTTCTTCCCGGATAGTGCCGTTTATAAGAATAATGAAATATATGTCTTTCAATTTGTATGTTTATTTTTCAGATCCTTGACAAGTACCGCACTGTCCCGACATACGTGGTGTTGTCGTTTCTTTCCGGATAGTGCCGTTCATAAGAATATTAAAGAAATAACGAAGATCGGTGAATCAAGAAGAGAGCTAAGAAAAAATAATAAATGTATAATTTTATTGAGTATGTTTGATTGTAATTTCATCAGGGTAATCATTACCACCTGTTTTAAGAACAATCTGTAATGAGTAAATAAAATAACTAACTAACTAAATAAGAGTGAATCTTTCGTATTTGGTAATAAGCTACGAATGAGATAATGGTACGATAAAGTGACGATGAGTGGAAGGCAATCCATGCCTCATGCAGGACTCGAACCCGTGCTTGTCCGGCTTCATGCTGACTTGAGAGCAGTGTCCTTGAACTTGAAAAGAACGATTTTAAGCACTCCACTGGTCAAACGAAAGCACAATTCAGTTAAACTTGGCATACTTGGATTGTGTCATCTTCCAAGGCGATATTTTATGGCTGAGGCGTAATCTGTAGCTCCACTTTTGAGAAAAACGTATAATTTCGAAACTTTTGAAATCCCTGTTACCCAAAAAAGGAAATTTGAGGAAAGTATTTTCTTCGAATGAATTAGATTTTCACAGAATTTGAATATTTACTTTATTTATCGTTCGGCTTTACATCACATCACCTTACAATATTACTACAGGCAACAAGAAAACAAGATTTGAAAAAAACATATACATTTGAATACACAGAAAAAACAAACAAAATTACAATCTAACGGATGATAGGCCATATGAAAATTATAACAGTAAAACTAGTGGATTTATATACAGTCGATTGATCCTGAATTTAAATGAGATTTTTTTCATTCAACATTTATCATTATACAATAACAAATAACATATACTCATATGCATTACACAGAGAATTAACAGAATACACAGAATTGACATTACATTACAGTACTTGGGAGAAAATAAGTGAAATAATAACTAATGAATAATTGTAGTATAATGAGAATAAGTAGAATTATGTACATAAATGTTCGAAAATAATGAAACCCACATAAGCCGAACCTTGTGTGTGGGAAAAGAGATCAATTTTTTAAATTATACGATTTTAAAATGATACATATTATTCTAAAGTTTCACATACATCATCGATAGATTCCATCTCAGTGGATAATACGTCACCGAATTTACATGTTTGATTGGCAGATAACACTTCTGTTGACAAGTGGTTATACCATGGACCAAAGAATACACTTATCATCTGTAATAAAAACGAACTGTCGAGAACATTTAGTTATAATTATTGCAATTGTAAAGGTCGCACGATATTACTGTGATCAATTGAATTTTATTACACGAAGTTTGTCATAAATTATGATTTAATCAAGTGTATGCTGTTGTTGAAATAATTGAAGAACCCAAACGAGTTCCCCGGAGAGAGTTTATACACTGAATACATTGGAGCACTGAATTATTTTCACTATTCAGATCTTTTTGTTGATTACCTTCGATTGATGATTATTGTTTGATTAACGACCCCACCATTAGCTAGGTTATACGGGGGTACGATTGCGCAGGTGATTATGAAACTATGAAGTGATGATGAGTGAAATGACGTTCACAAAAACCCATGCCTTATGCGGGATACGAACCCACGCCCAACGGTGACTTCAGTGTCTGAAGCGTGCCTCAACTGACTGAGCCAACGAGGGCGACGATTACCTTCGATCATACTGAATATTACCAACGTGTTGAATACATTTACATACATTTGTTGAATACAACGTGCCATTTCTACCAGTGTTATGAATTTATATTCAATATTACCGAATGAAATACATTATATAGATATAGTTATAATAATAGGCATATGAATAATATTTATACATGATCGATATTGTCCTATGATTCGAGATATATTGTTCAATACGTACACTCTGTTTAAATCTTCATAATTTTTTATTATTCATTATTCTATCATTTGAATGAAATTGTTTTCAAGAAATTCCCTGCCTGTTTTTTTGAAAACCAAACTTTTTAATAAAGTATTTTACGTTTTGGATACCCCCACTCACACTATACTACATGTGATGCTTCCATGAATTACGCTAGAAATATTATAATGCAAAAATATATATAATTTCAGACAAGTATCAATGTGGTTTTCTGAATCACATACCTATAAATAGCAAGGAGGCCCTAGATCCATATTTAATTTCGAGAATCCTTCGATATATTTTAGATGATGCCACGGGCTCATGAGCGGTTGTTCCTACTGCTTCTGCGGTATAGTTACGCCACTGTATAGGCCTATATTTTCATATTATATATATATATATATATATATATATATATATATATATATATATATATATATATATATATATATATATATATATAATATATATATATATATATAATATATATATATAATATATATATATATATATATATATATACAAATACATATTTATATATAGTTCTATAACGTCGCTTATGACGATGAGATTGTGTAATGGAGCCTGGCACTACATTTTCATTATTATTATTTCAAGTAACGAAATGCTTGGAATCGTTTTGAAAACCGTCTAGTGAAGTAGATAAACAAACAAGCAACAATTTAGATATTTCTGGCACCTGGCAAGGCACGTATCTCGTATCATGCGTGTGAATGACAGTGATTTGTCTGCGTGCCATCAATAATCGGAGCCATCACGGTCACATTATGAAAGATGCATGCAAATGCGTGTTGTCTTTGGCTCTCGCGGGTGAAGCGCCCCACAGCTATCTCATAATTTGATGCTTTTCCTTCAGAGAAAAAATCGAGTTAAGGGTCCATGGGAGTCGATTTAGCGGAATATCAATTTTTTTGGTGACTTTGAACGGTATGAGATATCAAAATTGTAATGGAAAGGAATCGCTGATATAAGGGTCCATGGGAGTCGATTTAGTGGAATATCAATTTTTTTGGTGACTTTGAACGGTATGAGATATCAAAATTGTAATGGAAAGGAATCGCTGATATTTGCAATACCTTCAAGATAGTATAAGTATAACTATTTATCTCATATCGTCCAATTTTCATGCGTATACGGCGAATACCACACATTTTTTAATCGTAAATATAGCCACAATTATAGGTATGTGATATGAGATAAATAGTTCGTTACTACACCATTTTTTTTTTTTTTTGTTCACGTAACTTTTACAACTTACAACAAAATGCAATGAACAAAATTAAACATTCGTCCACTAAGCCAAATAAGGCTTATCTGTGGAATAGATTACAAAATAATAATTCTTTCTCGTACATAATATGTAGTAGAAGAACTACAATAACAATAACAAATAAATAACATATGAATTACGTCAATATTCTCTAAAAGCCTGAAGCCTAAAAGCCTCAAAATCTTGAAGGTATTGAAAATATATGTGTTCCTCCTTTATTATGATTCTGATATATTTTACAGTTCAAAAGTTATAACCCTAGAACTGATATTCCGCTAAATCGACTCCTATGGACTCTTAAAGTAAAGTAAACAAGAATCAAACCGAGCCCATTTGCTACATAGCCGACTACAGTGAAAGTGAGTAATGATGAAGATGGAGGCATACGTATATCCGGATGAGAAATACAGCTCCATAAAACGTGATTACTAAGTGAAGAAAGATTATAATATATTTTGTATGTGGAAAGACGAAGTAGTGTGTGTGTTGTTTTTTGTATGCCTCGCGCGGAAGTTTGTGTACATAAAACTTGACTGAGAGATATTTTCGGAATATTTCAAGTTTCAGTTTCGACTTTCGAGTAAAGTTGCGATGCCATAAAAAGGTGATGGCTCAATAAACGTGTCTAGAAGTTGGCATTTTACTCGTCTTCGCCATGATAGCGCTGTAAACTTCACTTTTGCGGCTGAAACCCGGCAGCCTATTCAACAGCTGTTTACAAACAAGACAAAATTGACGACGATTTTAACCTTATTTATTGATTTAGTAGGTTAATTTTATTTAACCGCACACACTATATTCTGTATCGTATAAATTTCAGAATGTTTACGCTGTTGGACAGAAATGTGTAAAACCATTCAGGCTTCTTCAGAAGACATTAGATTGGAGCTCAGAAAGGGGGATAGAACGCACGCAATGGTCATGAAAGTCAAATTTGGATATAATATGACACGCATGTGGAAGGGTCACTTTAATAAGATTATAATAATGATATGTTTAAAATTTCTGGACCATTTTCATATACAGATTGCGATAAGGTTCTGCCGAATAATTACATTTTGATGTGCACTAGAAGTATACGCGTTGAAACGGGAAATGTAAATTAGATGTTTGTTTTCTACTCTTCATATATATATATATATATATATATATATATATATATATATATATATATATATATATATATATATATATATATATAACTAATATATGATCTTCAGATGAATAGGTATTTTTTCAACCTTGTCCATGCACATACGTGTAGAATATAGAGTTCATCGTCATAACTATCTAGTCATTAGCTTCGTCTATCTCGTATGTGTATGGCATTTGGTTTATGATAGGTCTATATGATCAGATACGCGGAAAGGTCAACCAAATCTTCACGGAGCAAAACGAGGACACAGCATTCTCAAAACATGTACGAATTGAGTAAAAATGTTCACTGTGCCGTATTTACGTGTGAATAACCAGTGAATATCAACGGAGGAATAATTCACTCCCATAAATAAGTATAATATATGCATAAACAAATAAGTTATAATATATATATATATATATATATATATATATATATATATATATATATATATATATATATATATACATATATATAGAGAGAGAGAGAGAGGGAGAGAGAGAGAGAGAGATAGAGAGATAGAGAGAGAGAGATGATTTTTGAACTCACTTTTACATGATGCATATCTGTAAATGAAGTTATCTTTTTAATTAAATGATATCAATCAAATAAACCCGAAAGATGTCTCCATTTACATTTTTATAATTATGTATTATATATATATATATATATATATATATATATATGGTAGTACAATTTTTGCGGTAATGCCACGCTGCTCACATTTTTCATGTCGACGTTTCGGCGGAATTTGCTCCGCCATCTTCAGGAAAGATCCAACTGGGTCGATGGTCAGCACTTGAATCGTCGACATGAAAAATGTGAGCAGCGTGGCATTACCGCAAAAATTGTACTACCAACTACCATAGGCCACGAGAACCTACGTAAGCACATATATATATATATATATAATACATAATTATGAAAATGTAAATGGAGACATCTTTTGGGTTTATTTGATTTTTTTGCGCCGTGACAAATCCAACAGGATCTATTTGCGGCACGGGATGGTAATAATCCTACGACTATTGGAGACTGGGGTTGATATAAGTGGACTGTATAGGGTTCGGAATATAAAGCACGATACCTGAGTTTCTCCTTGGCGGCGTGTCAATTGAAGCGGCGCCACGATGCACTTGAAAGAAATGCACTAGGTGCGAAGACGAGGGTAGGAGGGAGAAATACGTACGTAAGGTTTAGGTTGGGTTGCGGTAAAGAACGAAAACGATACGAAACGGAATAATACTGCGTGATTTGACTAAATAAATCTTCAAAGAATATCGTGTAGAAAAACTAATGCGACTTGCATAAACGAACAATGCCACTGACGAATGGGTGTCCGAAACCGGGACGAAAACAAGAACTACACGTCTAGTTCCGACCAAACCGAGATTTCAACTCAAGGGATGATGTGAAAATCAGTGAAGCGGTCAAGGGTAAAGACAATAATAATGTACTGACGAGTACTGACGTGTAGAGTAGTATGACGGAATAACAGCAGAATGCAGTTTCGACCGAGTAGAAATACTAAAAGTAGAAAAAGGGGACAACGAGATAAAAGCTTCCAGGCTGAAGGGAAACTCGGCGCCAACATATATATATATATATATATATATATATATATATATATATATATATATTATATATATATATATATATATATATATATAATATTATTATATATATATAATATTTAATTTTTCGAATTGATTTCATTATTTATATCAATCTGTGATTGTTTTTTTCTAGTTCTTGTTTCTATGATGTTGTATTGTTAGTTAGTTTTAATCAGTTCTACCTGACGATCGGTCGGCTGGACAAGTTTTTTGTCAATTTTTATATTTCTGTAACTTGAGAATGAACGATGTAATTCGTTCGAACGTCGTTTAATTGATAATTAAATATTTTACACACAAGAACAATCCTAAAACCATGATTTTATCTAAACATAATACTTGTGAAAGCTTACAACCAATTAATATATAGCCTATATATATAGCCTATATATATATATATATATATATATATATATATATATATATATATATATATATATATATATGTATGTATATATATATATATATATAGATATATTATATATATATATATATATATATATATTTATATATGATATATATATATATATATGATATATATATAGATAATTATACATATATTATAAAGTAGATATATAGATATATATATATATATATATATATATATATATATATATATATATATATATAATATGGGGTCTATATGAATATTAGTTCCTGAAAAATATACGCGAGTAATATGAGTAATATTATATTTAGGGACCATTCAAGCGCGGTAACAAATGCCAATTCATCTCTAAAATATCAATTTTAGTGTACTGATGGAAAATACTCTTTGTATTAAACCTTATTCAATTCATCAATTATTCAATTTGTTGTTCAGAAATTCCAAACTGAATAAACACCTTGTTCCCGAACACGAAATTCGCCTTGTTGGTACCCGTGAGTGCATGGTTCTGAGCGGACGTGGGAGCGGACGTGCGTAGGCTGCCTACAGTGCAGTCCGCGGACACTGAACCGCTATTAGTATAATTAGAGCAGAATATATGCACCTGTTGTTCAAAGGATGTGAGATTGCCAGGCTATCTGGACAACGTAGCAGATTTCGTACCTGCATAGTAATGGAGATAGTTACTCATCGTTTGATCATTAACATGGTTAATATATACGATGTGATGCGTACAACAAAATATACTTAAAAAATATAGTTTAAAAGTTTGATGTAGAGGAAATGAGTTGCGTTGTGGGAAGAGGGGGGGGGGGGGGGGGGGAGAAGTGATGAGGAATTATTTTAAATATAATTTGCATTTAGCCTATACGGTTCGTGAGTCCCGTGGCCGTAATACGTGTTGAAATCTTTGCGAGTGATAGATCAGTTGAACAGCTTATGCATACTTCATTAAAATAATCATATAATCTCTAAGAATATCTCTGTCCACAGCTCTCTAATAAATTGAGATTATATAATTCGAATTAAAAGTCGTATTTACAGTGATTCACAAGTTGAATAGTGGTTAAAGGCGGTCCGGAATAATGAAAAATGTCAAACCTATCAACAAGGTTGATCGAGGGGGAGGGGACCATCACCTACAAGCGAAAATATTCGAATTCATGAGAACATCGACGCATTTTATTCTTTTGAAATCCATTACTAAATCAAAAATTCAATGAAAGAATAATCTAATTGCATTTTGCTCACAATGTGGGCCTATAAAATCCGACAAAACTATACAAAGCGATTATATTTCTATATTGGTTTAGAGACGCACTGTTTTGATAGCGTAGATCTAATGGCGTCGGATGGATGATGAAGGTTCTTGGGTAATGGGAAGGATAGTGGGAAGGAAGCGGTCATGGCCGACTTATTATAGGAACCATCCCGGCATTAGCCTATAGACTACAGAGGGAAACCATGAAAAACTCCTGTAAAGGTGGTCGGTAGCGGGGATCGAACTGAGTTCGAAATTCCCCTCGCCTCCCGGATCACATGAAGCGAGCGCGTTAACCACTGCGCTGCATATGCCTGTACACAAAGCAATTATATGATTTTTCTGAATTCTATGGTGAACAATTATGCGCAATCAGGGTTAATGAGCACTGCCTAAGCCCTATTCTGCCCACAGCCGCACCATCTTCGAACCATCGCTTTCGATTAGCTGATGTTCTCTGACATTCAGTCAACTCGATGCTGATTCTCAACTTCATTATTATGATCAATAATCTTAGTTTTAAGCAATTCGGCCGTTTTATTCAGTGTATTCGCAGAGAAAACGATCTATTTTCATTCATACCATGCATCACTACGACCCGGTGCTCATAAGTATTGATAATCCAATCAGGTCGAGATTTTTGTTTTAATCCATGTATAAAGTCTGATATTGTCAATAATTGTATATTTCCATATCGTTCGATATTATTATTCACACATAATATCCCTCAGAGATATATGGATTAGAGTTCGTATCATACTTCTACCTCCATTTTGATAATACTATTATTCATTTTTTATACGTACGACTACAGGAATGTATTTTTCTTGTGGTTCTTGTTAGTTAGCCCGCACAGATGTAATTTTACTTCCTCGAGCTCCACTCAACCATGTGTTTATTATAATTTCTCATTCTGTATTTCTCGATTTTGTGTGTGTGTGTGAATGAAAAGTTTACAGATTGAAATCGAAATTTCAAGTGGTTGGAACTGCATATAATTATGTGACTCAGTGTCCAATGGGTGTCCGACCACACCAAATGATTTTCACCACCTTCAGTACAATTAGTCATCAGCAAATCTGCTATCTGTGAGTAACGTTATATCGTTAACTTATTCATCTGTAGGCTTTATTTTGTCAGTCATAGAAATAATCAATGATTCTTTGAAGCTGATTATATAACAGCATGATGCCTCAATATTTCTCACCCGTTTGACCAAACCATTTAATTCATACAGTATGCTCTGTATTGTACAATATCTTGTATTTTATTGAGACCTCATAACGTTTCATTTTCTCTTAGTTCTCACTCCTAAATAAGTACAAGACAGTTTCAACACAATATTTATATGCAATATCATCGCAACCCACCATATTACAGTAGGCCTATAGTTGAAAAAAAACTCACATTTTTCTAAGCGTATTATATATTATGCCATCTAAACTGGTTGAGCTTTGGCCCATTCCCAAATAATAATGTTGAACTAAGAAGTCCTTGGCAATTAATTATAAGCAAAGTAGTAAAAGAAGAAACGTTTTCGACGACGCTTTAAGGACATTCTATTAGAAATTTCTCTCAAATGAAAAGAATTAATTGTGACATAATTTTGCAAGCTCACAATACTCTTGAATGTCAAAAGACTGGCTGGCTTCATAGGTTACACACATCCATAAATCACAACCGTTGATCAAATAAATGGTAGCTCAGTTGACAAAATTAGCCGACTGTTATTTATTTATTTATTTATATTAGTTTTTAACAACGCAATGTAATGATGACTAAGATCTATTGGCGTCGGTGAATAATGTATGAGATGGTGAGACGGAAGAATATTTCATTAGGTGTTTTTGAGTACTGGAAAGGAGTCGGTCGTGGCTACCTAATATATTATTCCAATTCGTATTTCGAGTGTTGAAATCAACATTGCGTTTTGTTTCCATCACTCAACACCTCCAATCCAGCTGTTGATAATCAAGATTTTATATCACATTTTAAACTTTCATAGAACGTTTTCAACAATGGAATATTAGGGTCTATATAATTTAAGCTTTTCATTCTTCTAACACGCGGGACTCACTTCAGGGAAAACTGAGAATGGAGTTGGAAACTTGAAAAACTCGATGTCTTTCGTTCTTTGCAGTGGACTTGAGAACATATATATCCTCGGCGTGTGACCCTGACCAAATTAACGAGTACATTCGGTAGTAAAAAGCTATTCATATCAAATGGAGACATAAAAATCGCAGTTAAAACTTGCGCAATACACAAACAATAATTTGATAGAATTAGACACAGCAATTCTAAGCCAAAACATTTCACACGTCAAAATATAAACACGTAGTGAAAATAAAATCAGAGAATCACAAAATGGTGATGATTGTAAAAGTGCTTATATTTCTGAACCATTTTTGTTTATAACTTGATCGAAATGTGTTAGAATGACAGAACACATATATAAAGTCTTACCTGATCTCAGAAAAATTTGACATACCTAAAATTTACTTACATACTTACAATTTGACATACTTAATAAAATTGGTGAAGTTTTTTTTTTTTTTTTTTTCTGCGGTTCTCTACAGGTAAAACGACTACAGCTATCTACTTCAAACTTTTGTTCAATATGGTTTCTCATCTAACTCAGATCTGTATAGTTTTGTGACATTATCGGGTGGTAACTTTTTTTTTATGAATTTTAGACATTTCAAAAATACCCATTAGAATAACACAGGGGAGAAAGAGAAAATATTTTTATTTTACAAAGAAATGAAATTTTGCGTGAAGTTGAATTACAGGTTGATACACATTCCTGGAAATTTTCAGCTTGATCGGGTCAGCCATTTCGAAAAAAAACAAAATGTGCTAAATTGGTACCACGACTCGAAGCAGTTTTTACCCATACTATTACTATCCGCTCGTCTAACAACGCATATAAGGCGTTTTCCTAGTATACAGAAATACTGGCTTCGAACTAATTCAGTAAATGAATAATAATAATATTTTTGCTGTCCTCAATTCGATCCAGATATGTTGACCCGAATTTGTCGCGGAGTGAGGGAGTCGGCTGTGGTAACAAGATCGAGAATCTAGATACTGTCTCTGAACCTCGTATAGATGATGAGCTTCCATTCTATCATTGTGGTCACAAGTGGGCATTAACATAAAACTCGACTTCTTGTGTTATTTCGAATGTTCAGACTAATTGGTTATTTTATATTCCAGCCACGGCCGCCACTAAGAAGGTCAATGTTCAAAGAAAACAATCAGGGACACGACAAATAAAAGTTTTAACACTACATAGTGAAATCTGTTGGAAAACATCGTTTTAAAAGCTTCCGTATTGTGTGCGATTTGGTCTTCAGGTCGCATAACTATGTAACTATGCTTGTCGTTTGACTCTCTGGCAGTAATGTCGTTGGTGTTATATATGGCCCCTCTCTCTCTCTCTCTCTCTCTCCATATATATATATATATATAAATATAAATAAATTAGATAATTAAACTTCTTTTTTTTTATTGGGTTTAACGACGCACTGTTATGATTAATGAGATGATGGGATGATGAGTTGAAGGTTCCTGGATAATGGGAAGGATAGTGGAAAGGAAGCGGTCATGGCCGACTTATTGTATAGGAACCATCCCGGCATTAGCCTAGACTACAGAGGGAAACCATGAAAAACCCCTGTAAAGATGGTCGGCGGCGGGGATCGAACTGGGTTCGGAATTCCTCTCGTCTCCCGGATCACATGAAGCGAGCGCGTTAACCACTGCGCTGCATGTGCCGGTTTAAACTTCTTTTATACGATACAATATCGAGATATTAAAGATACGCCTCGACCGGGACTCGAACCCGAGACCTTCTGATTGCCGGTCAGCTGCTCTCCCACTGAGCTACCGAGGTATTACTCTTATTCGAGTCCCGGTTGAGGCGTGTACCTGGCTATAACATGGCTATAATATCCCTAATATAGGCCTATATAGGCTTATTCAAAAACATATATATTGAGAATTTAATTCAATCATTCAAAGGTCGTGGCTTGATAGTTTCAAAATCTAGGTGTGAACCAGAGCTCCGAGCGATTCATATAAATAACCACTTCATAGCTCACAACGCATATAGACCTATACTGCGTTTTTCTATGGTATTTGAATTGTGCCTCTATTTTTCTCCACTGAGTACATATAAATAAAACATGCACGTCAATAATTGCATCGATAAATTACGACTTGATCAACAGTCATGGGTTATTCGAAAGTTGAAAAACATAGGCTAGATAAACGCCATCAACAAGAGCCATACGAGCTGCGAACACAGGCAAATACATTTCAATATAAAAATGAATATTTCAATAAGAGACAAATGAGAAAGGTGTGTAAATAAGAAAAATGAGATAGGTGTGTAAATGAGAAAAATGAGAAAGCCATTCGGGTGACTTGAACCACTGATACGAATAACTTAGTGGTGAAGGTCAGTAAATTATAACTGAAATTATTTTTAATATAATTTTAAAAAGCGATTTGAATATATAATTCAGATAATCGTACACAATTACTATGAAATTGAGCTTCACACAACTCATATTATGCGTGTTGGGTATTAATTATAAGTTATTTTACGCTTTTGGATTTACGTATTTTGGAAGTGTTGAAGTGAATCTTGTTTGGTTGAAAGTTATATTATAGTTAAATCATGGTTAGCTGTAAATTACAAAGAACTACAAAGAACTACGGTAACGAATTAAGAGGTGGTTGTACCAAATGATGATTATTGAATTAAGCGAAAAAAGCAAATTAACTTGTTATTATCCTTGGATACATATGCTATTTCTGTACCTTAAAAGTCCATGGGAGTCGATTCAATAGCGAAATATCAGTATTTTGGTGATAACTTCTGAACGGTATGAGATATCGAAATTCTAATAACGAGGAAACACAGATATTTTTAATTGCTTCGAGGTTGTGTGACTAATCTGTCACACTTCACACATCTGCCGCTTTTATTAACTCTTTACCTGTAAATTCAAGAACAGATGATTTGTTGATACATTTCGTAGACAACTTAGAACATTTTCACTCAATTAGATCCTACTTTGAACTCTATATATTTCAGATTGGGCATTATGTAATGCATTTGTATTTCATATTTAGTTATTTTAATTTTCAATTAATTTGTTATTACCAATTTTTTTTACTGATCTAATTTGTGATTTATAATTGTATCATTTATATTATTATGCAGGTATAGTGAAGCACATGTTGTTACGGGGCTCCTGCTCTATTCTAACTACCTGTAGGCCTATACAGTGTATTACAATGTGTAGACACACTAATGAATGATAATAAATGAATAAATAATAATTATTCATCTCAAATAGCCTGATTGTCAGGCACATACGCTTGAAAATACACATTTTCTAACCGCGTATACGCGTGGCAAATGTGTGACATGAGATCAATAGTTATACTCACACCATCTTGAAGCTATTGAAAATATCTGTGTTTCCAAGTTTTCAGAAATTCTATATCTTATACCGTTCAAAAGTTTTCACCAAAAATTTGATATTCAGATAAATCGACTCCCATGGATTCTTAATTAATGATTGGCTAATTAATATTTAATCATCATTTGGTACAATCGGCTCTAATAGCACTAATGAAGCCATTGCATTTCTCGATTACAGTCAACATCGCTTTTATATCTCTTTAGTAACAATGTTTAGCAATGTTCCATATAAAATAATATGATAATATATATGTATATAGAGTGACTTACTCAATCCCTTCAATAATATTACTTCAATACACCATTCAAAAGTTGAAACGTTCGTATGGAAAAAGAAGGTCAGTCAATTTCATGATCTTTCACAATATCAAATGAATTCAATCATTCTACCATGGAAAGACATCAACTATCATTACAAATACAAACGTCATACATTCGCAACCTACCGACCTTCACTCCCTTATATTACTAGCATTATTATTGCCAGCATTATTTCCGCATTTCAACAAGTGTGAGCTATATGTGCTAACCACGACGGCTACCCTCCATACCAGAATGTCACTCACTCGGAGTGTATAGCAACGATACTCGAGCGGCCGTACGTTGAGTCAACACCCCTCCCACACACCCCTGTCACTCACAGTCACTGCATGTATGCAATCCCCCCCCCCCCCCCCCCTCCTAGCCATGTATGATGGTGTATACTTTAATGTGGTCAGCATCGGGAATTGGTGCGGGAGAAGAAATGATAAAAATCAGTGATTTGATAAAGTTCGAACGGAGACATGTGATCGAGTGGTTAGTATACTTTCCTGGATCGTATTTCAGGAGACCGGGGTTCTATATCCGTCCCTGATGAAAGTGTTTCGTTGGTTTACCTCGTTCTGGTTGATACTGGGATATGGTTCTTCAAAAACCGGCCACGATCAACTCCTTCCCAATATCCAAAAACACCCAATAAAAGAACCTAGTTTTCACATCATCTCATTCATTCAACGACACCAAAACATATCTGGCGTCAGTTTTCAGTGCGTCGTTGAACCCGATACAAAAATTAAAATGAAGTTCTAATAGGACAGAGCCTGTAGATAGATTCAAGTTTTGATATATTTTTAACCACGGTAGAAGACGATTCCAATCGACCGTGCGTCCTATCCCACACCATTAGCGCACGGAGGGTTCGCTCCTTCACATTTCGTGGATGTAAGGACAGAATTACTTCAGAGAGAGGCCGACACTGCCGACCGTTTCTGTGAAA
Source organism: Brachyptera putata (assembly GCA_907164805.1). Classification (NCBI taxonomy): domain Eukaryota; kingdom Metazoa; phylum Arthropoda; class Insecta; order Plecoptera; family Taeniopterygidae; genus Brachyptera; species Brachyptera putata. The sequence goes on from OU015462.1 coordinate 54,861,295, forward strand.
ACGGTCGATCGGTTTCGTGTATCCTCATGGAACCAACATTATCGGATAGAATGAGATTGAAACGAAATGTGTAACACAGAGGGCAGTGTTTGGGTAGCCAGCCGCCCCTAGGCGAACTGTTTTCGCCACCCCCCCCCTCTCCTATCAAGAATACACTGCATATATTGATTTCAATGACTTTCTGGTTGATCACCTTTAAGGCTACCACTAGTATGTTATTATAATGGACACTGCATATATTGATTTCAATGACTTTCTGGTTGATCACCTCTCAGGTTACCACTAGTATGTTATTATAATGGTTAATGGTATATATTTCAGAACTTTTGCAACAGTGAGTCCTCTTCCAGGAGTCGGACACGGATCTCCAGATTGCCGGTCTGATGCGTATATACGACAAATATATATATATATATATATATATATATATATATATATATATATATATATATGTGTGTGCCACCCCGATGGCTAAGTCAATTATCGCTAGCGGTGGTAACTGAAGTCACCGTTGGGCGTGGGTTCAACTCCCGCATAAGGCATGAGTTTTTGTGAATTGTACACGTCCTTTTACCTATCACCACTTTATCGTTTCATTATCACTCCTTCATTCGTACCCCCGTATAACCTAGCTGTTGATGGGGTCGTTAAGCAGCATAATATATATATTTAATATAAACTGGCCCAAATACGGCTCCGAGTGCTAGCTATGCATAAACTGTCGACTTGAACACAACGATAGAGCGACTACGAGGTTGTTATTATTAGTTTTATCTAACTGCCCATAACCACATATCTTTTCTTTTCTCATTATAAAAACAGAATAAAAGAGAGAGAGAGAGAGAGAGAGAGAGAGAGAGAGAGAGAGAGAGAGAGAGAGAGAGAGAGAGAGAGAGAGAGAGAGAGAGAGAGAGAATTGAAGTCACGTGACTAGGTCCCCATAAGGGAGGCACAACGGGCGACGCTATCTTCATCCTCCCTGTGTCACTTCGCGGAAAGATTTCCAATAGTTCAATATTTAGTAGGCCATATTCTCTAGAAAGGCTACTTAATATTTCACATTTTCACTTGATACCGAACCAGAGTTCGTCGGGTGACTTTTTGTCGCGTCGTTATGACTGAAATGGTTTTCCTTATCGTCGGAAAAACATCTTAGTTATTTTTTTACTGTTCCTAGAAATAAAACGACCGCAACGACATTTCAATTCACTGTCGGTGTTCGCGGAACGGTTCTCGTATTCATCTATTATTTCAAACAATGATACACTATCAGATTATCACGTTTTCCTGCGGAACTCAGGGTTGAATGTCACAATCATCCACTGGCACATTTGCCTGCTGAATTCAGGGGTGAGAAGTGTAGAATCGGTGGGGTTTTTATCCAAAAACCTAAATGTGAAAAAAAGCTGAAAGTGGTTTTGGGTTATATTCACCAGAAAATATTGAAACATTTACACAACATGTTGAATTGGTTATTTATACTTGATTCGAAAAAACGTTGAACACAGAGTTTGTATACAAATATTTGGATTTTTTGAAATGTATACGAGGCAAACTGATACATAAACAAATGAAAGTTGCTCACTTGATTCTTTCTCTCTCTTGCAGTGAACAAAAATGTAAGAGAAACAAAAACACCGACAAAAAGTACCACATTGGAAAAAAGGGAGAAAATGGTCATTTTTTTTTTTTTTTTTTCGAAAACCCTAAAACCCTGAAAATACGCACTGGAAGTTTATCTTTTTTCAATGAAACTCGCGGGTTCTCAACTCTGGCGAAATTGGTGTATCAATTTTGTACCAATTATTGTTAGAACAAATTGTTATTGACTAATTGTGTTCAAGAACGGAAAGTGACGATAATGCGAATGAAATAGTGAAAATCTTCATCAAATTATAATAATCATTATTCGCCCGAGAGCGTGCCTCATATTTTACGGGCCATTCCAATATTGTCACGTATCCGATATTCTTGCATTCGTATCTGCCACTATCGCACTAATGCCACTATCACCACCAATTCATCATTGTCACTATTGCGACTATATAGCCACTATTTCGCTATTGCCACTTTTGCCACTATTCCGCTATTGTCACTGAATTGAAAATATCCCACTATTGACACTATCCCACTATTGACACTATCCCACTATACCGCTACTATCACTATTGATCACTATTGACACTATCCCACTATTGCCACTGTTCCACTATTACCACTCCAAAAATTGCCACTATTGATATTGTTTTTATTACCACTGTTCCACTATTGCCATTGCCACTATTTCACTATGGCCACTATTCCGCTGTTGCCACTATTCCACTATTACCACTACCACTGAGAAGTAATAGCGTTTCTTATTATTTGAGCAGGCTTTATATGGTCGGAATTCCGCGCCCGGACCACACCGATCCGCACGCAGATTTCGCATCATGTAAACGCTGCTTTAGGCCTGTAAGTCCTGATACAATGGATCTGATGGAAAGTAATTGGTGTTTGAATAAAAGAAACATAACGTCAATTAAGGATTTATTTATAAATGAACAATTATTCGAAAGAATAAAAATATCAAAAACTTTAGTAAAAATACTAAAAAAATCTTTACATAATTATAGAGGCCTGACCAACAATAATCCATGCCGAGAAATTAAAATAATCGGCTGCCGAAGCTATAGTCCTTATATATAGAAAAAGACAGGTTACCATCCATAACGTATACTTAAGTTTATCGAAAAAAATCTGAACCTCATACACAAAAAAAAATGAATATTCATTCAAAACTTTTCAGAATAGAATTTTAAATTTAATTCCAAAAACAATAACATCATTAAGCTGCATATTTTCGTAACCTGTTGCCCATGCAATTTTTCTCTTCGGTTATATAACAATATCTATATACGTATGTATATTAATGGTAATAGTTGACTGTTTTGTTATTCCAGCCTGAAGGTATATATAAAACCAAATATTATCATGTTTTTCCGAGCGTGTAGGAGAGGAGAGCATACAGCCAGAGATGTTCGGCAATAATTGTACCGTGCTGGTTTTGTTATACGTGCTTGGTTGGTCTCAGAGTCGATTCAGTCGGTACATACATGCAGGTCTGCCCTCCCTTGGGCCCGGTACAAAGTCAACTGGATGTGCTGCGACCATCACCCCTAGCTCGCGTCTTTTGCTACTTCCAACCCTTATTAGACGAGCAATAAAAAAAGCGAGATGATTCTGGGTATTTTCAAATTAAAAATAGAATTGCATTTGAAAATAATGTTTCGATATAAATTGTCGATGTTACATGAGAATGAATGGACGTTGTGATAGAAAATATGATGTAGAAATTAATGTTGAAAATATGTGTGTTTATATAGGTTACTATTTGAATATGGATAGAAAAATGTCTAGTTCCAGTTGGCCTACATCATGGACTTGAGGTGACGATAAGAGAATTATCTTACAATCGAAAGGTACCATACAATTTCAAAAATTGTAAAATGAACATAGGCACGCTTCAGATACTGAAGTGACCGTTGGGCGTGGGTTCGAGTCCCGCATAAGGCATGTTTTTTTTGTAAACGTCCTTTCACCTATCATCACTCCATCGTTGCATTATCACCCGCTCATTCGTACCCCCGTATAACCTAGCTGTTAGTGAGGTCGTTAAGCACCATAAAAAAAAAAAACTATAATACTTTCTTCTCCGGATAAAGTCTGTATTCCAGTTGGTGTATTCCAATATGGTGATGTATATTGTGAAATGGGGGCTCAAAAACTGCAATTATTGTTTGTTAAACGACCCCACCAACCTATAGATTATTTGGGAGTAGGAATGAGTTGATGCCAGATGAATGATACCAGTTAAATATCGTGAATATTCATCATGGAGAGATAGTATTTCAGAAGATACTTCTCTGATTGGTATTAAGCAGTTTTACTATAATATATACGTTGAACGGAGTTACTGCGATCATTCATCTGTAAAATGTGATGCTGTGGGTAGGTCGATCCCTATTAAAAATTACATTCAAACTCGTCGTCCACCGAACATGCTAGATTCAGAAGTCATTTTTCAAGTATTTATCATTCGTTGAATTGACAGCTATTGTTAAGTGCATTTACAGTTGAACTTCGAAGACATCCCCCCCTCCCCAATCCAATACCAACCTGTCCGTAATGTCTTGTTAGTTTATTGTGTTTACCTCAAATGAGATTTGCAGGTAACAAACCAAAACAAACTGCAGGCTAGCACATGTTTGCGCACTGGCCACGCTACTTTCTTTCATGTGTTTGATAAACACTCCATCCAGCTCGCCTTTACTACACATATACACACGTCTTTCCCTTTTCCGTCCCCAAATGACTTTCCTCAACTGCACCCTTTCCCCCCACCCCTCCTCATCCCCACGCTATACAAGGCAATTACAAGTCCCCTGGTCCCCGAATGTTTGCACAGGTCTGTTTGACTTGAGAGCGCCCTGCCGACCACGACGGCTCTTCAGGATGCTTGGCTCGAGTTTCCGGGAGGCGAACGTTGAACATTCATTAGTACGTCGCGCTCCCGCTCGACCGAGCTGTCGTCACTCATTTCGAAATTATCTCTCACTCCAGAGATGACGTTTATTAGAGTGGGTGAGTGAGAGCTGGGGAGGGGACGATTGATTGGTGAGGAGGTATAATATATCATCTTATTTTGTGCTGGACACAATTATTAGCGAGAGGATGTACACAGCATTCAACCATGTCCCCGTTGGCAGTCGCTATTCGTCGGACCATCGGTCTATGTCACCATATGCGAGGTTGTTGATGTTGTTCTTGCGCGCAGCCTATACACTAACTTGAATTAACCGAGTCTATAACGAACTTAATCGACTCGAGCTAACCCCAACTAACCTATAACCAAATACACATCCTAAACTAATTTAATTTATACTAAAACCAATCTAAACTCTACTTCCGGTCGGACGAATGGTCACTTCGGCCCCCCGTTCCCTTTTTGTCATTTACGGCGTTGATCATCAATTGCTTGACCATTTGATGAGAGGTTGAATTATTTGTCACGAACAGTGAGTGTGTGAGAAGAAATTAACAATATAGTATGTTTGCTGTTTTAAGTGGTGGGTTCCTTGCAATTAGCGTGAGTTCGTGACCGTGAACACTCACTCTGGAGATGGTATACGTTATATTGACGTTATGTTGACGTTATATTGACGTTATATTGACGTTATATTGACGTTATATTGACGTTATATTGACGTTATATTGACGTTATGTTGACGTTATATTGACGTTACATTGACGTTATATTGACGTTATATTGACGTTATATTGACGTTATATTGACGTTATGTTGACGTTATATTGACGTTATATTGACGTTATATTGACGTTATATGACGTTATATTGACGTTATTTTGACGTTATATTGACGTTATATGACGTTATATTGACGTTAATGTTGACGTTATTTGACGTTATTGACGTTATATTGACGTTATGTTGACGTTATATTGACGTTATTGACGTTATGTTGACGTTATATGACGTTATATTGACGTTATTTGACGTTATATTGACGTATTGCGTTAATTTGACGTTACTTGATTGACGTTATATTGACGTTAATTGACGTTATTTGACGTGATATTGAAGTTTATTGACGTTATATACGTATTACTACGTTATTGATATATTGACTTATATTGACTTTATCTGATTATATTATTAATTGCGATAATCTATCATTATTATATACTATATATTAGTTATATATATTGACTTATATTAATATATTATATATATATATATATATATATAAAATATATATTATATATATATATATATATATTATATATATATATATATATATATATATATATATATATATATATATTATATATATATATATATATATATATATATATATATATATATATATATATATATATATATATATATATATATATATATATTTAAAGTTGTTATCATCGTGCATGTTATTTGTTTCCACTAACTTCCAGATAAGGTTCACTGGAATTCGATCTAGAGGGCTGAAGTATTACAGAATATCAGTCAGACAATTTTAGAATAGAAATAAATGTGAGATACAGAAATTGACCAGAATAGTCAACATTGAGCGCGTCATGTCGAAGGAAACAAGAAAACTGTATAACTATATAAAATATGATAATATTAATATTTATAATATCAAATTATCTTCCTGGTAAGTCTTACCATAACGTGCGAGCATGAATTCCACAAAAATGATTAAACAAATAATAGACTTCCACTCCAATAAAATCTTTTATCACAAATTGTCATCGGAAGGAAAATTTGAGGATTTCCACACGAAATAGTATCTCAGCTGGTTCCGATAGACAGTTCTCACCAACTACTTCCAATAGCGATCGATGGTTTTCATCCAGCAATGCGTGGTTCATGGTATGTAGAGAACGAGTTGTCAGTTGATCCTACTGTATGGTACAATTCACCTGTGATCACTTACCAGTGTAACTCTGAGTGCATTATCATAATGATAAATAATTCATATCTACTTTAACATGCCTTATTACTCAGTAGTTGATGCATCATTACATAAACGTAGAAAAAACGACCTTAATGTCAAGTTTAATAATAGTCTAAACATAAGTAAGTGCAACTCCCCTACCGTGTCATGCGAGGACCGACTCTATTTGAAAGTTAAAATACCCACGTATCGTGGCCACCTAATTTATTATGAAGCATGCACACTGATCGACACCATAATGACGTTTCCTAATTTATATTTGGTAGTTTTCCTTAGACTTCTCGGAATCCACTGCGTGACTGGATCACAATATGAAATGATATTCTCTCTCTCTCTCTCTCCCTCTCTCTCTCCCCGACTCTAAGAATGTAATGAATGATTTCCTTGGAGGCTCGAAGGGCTGAGGTTTGGTACGAGGAGATGCGCACCGATGAGTAAAACCGTGACCTCTCTTTCTCTCTCTCTCTCTCTTTCTCTCTCTCTCTCTCTCTCTCTCTCTCTCTATATATATATATATATATATATATATATATATATATATATATATATATATATATATATATATATATATATAAAGCCTATATGTGATCATTAAACTTCTTGGATACGATCCAATATCGAGATGTGTAGGATGTTATAGCCATCTCGGTAGCTGAGTGGGAGAGCAGCAGACCGGCCATCTGCAGGTCCTGGGTTCGAGTCCCGCTTGAGACGTATCTTTTATACGTATCATATATCTCATATATATCATATATATCTATATACCGAATAATTCAATAGCGTCCATTATAGACCTATGAATATATTATATGTATATATATATATATATATATATATATATATATATATATATATATATATATATATATATAAGTTTATATATATATATATATATATAGAGAGAGAGAGAGAGATTGTTCGTCTCCGAATGCCATGCCCAAAGTGCTCAATATCAATATATATTGGGGTGGTAAGATCGCCCTTGTGGTGCCCCGTTCAAACGATCTTATGTCTCTCATCCATAGCCTTAATTGGGGAACACTGATTTTGTATCAAGTTCCAATGTAATTAATAAAAATATCAATACACAAACGAGTATACTTTATTCCGTTATTCGCTTTTCATTCGAACGCACCAATATCAATCACTTATCACTCGCCTAATTCGTACCTTGACATAACTTGGATGTTACTGGGGTCCGTATAAACAAACAATAACCATAATCATCCACAATTTTCCACGATTCTCTCGAAATTACTGATGCGCACCACAATAACTTTCAGAAGATTTCCCTGTAAAGGGATCTTCTCCACAGCTGTTCGCCGGCCAACGAACACCTTCCGCTCGAGTAGATCGCCCCCCCCCCCCCCCGCCACCCCCCACCCCCGGCCCTGGACATCCAACCCATTAAGACCCCGGTGCGTGCAACAAACACATACTTACTCACTATTGATCACGCAATGATATCCTCATCCAATTATCCCCAGTAATCTGATGGTACGCGATCGAACGAACACCTCCTCGACGGAGACTTCATTATGAGCGCGGGCCGGTAGTTGATTTCAGGCCACGCTAATAAGACTGCCAGAGATATTATCGTGCGATATCTGTGTGAAATTGGGATAATTACAACTTGTGCTCGTTATTTACGTGTTTCGCCTGTTATTATGACGTCAGAGAGATATGGGTTATCTTCGAACTTGATGGTTCATTATTAAAACGCACTCGGTAATAACGCATTAATTCCGCGAGAATTGGCCCAGTCCTTTTTTATAATCATGAAAAATCATTTATTTCAAAATGTATATTGGATTTAGCGACGACCTGTAATGATGAATAAGATATGGTGGAGTCGTTGAATGATGCGTGAGATGATTGGATGATGAGAAGTATACAATGGTTATGAGGAAGTTTTTGGATAGTGGAAAGGAGTCGGTCGTGACCTGATGTTGAGGAACCATCCCGGTATTGACCTGAACGACAGAGGGAAGCCTCGAAACCACGGTCTCCTGAATGACGGTTTAGTGTGCCAGCCACTCGACCATTGAATTTAACATTCATACATTTATATTCATTGGATGATAGCAAATTTCCTGAATGAATAATAATTGAAAATCAAGTAATTTAGGCCTGTGTAACAGATATCGAGAATAAAAGCTGGATACTTTCGTCATGATTAACTACACTCGGATCTCTCACTGAGCATCAATACAACAAAACGATTTCGAAGTTTGATTGATAGTTCCATTAATATATATTTTTTTTTTTTTTGTAATTCTGCTCAACGACCCCACCAACAGCTAGGTTATACGGGGGTACGAATGAGCGGGTGATAATGAAACGATGAAGTGATGATAGGTGAAAGGACGTTTACAAAAAAAAACATGCATAAGCGGGACTCGAACCCACGCCCAACGGTGGCTTCAGTTACTATCGCTAGCGATAATTGACTTAGCCACCGGGGCGGCAAGTTTGTCTTGAAATTTCGTTGATTTTTCCTAATATCTATTTGACTGAATGTTCCCGCCAACAACAACTGAAGTAATTCCTTCTAATTGCAGTCAAATCATTGTAGCGAACCGAAGTCGAACAGATCGACGACGCGTCACGCATTGCGTATGCAGATGCTAAGCACGTGTCTTCCCTAAAACTGCGTCGCAAAACCCTCTTCCTTCCTACACAGCGATGAACCGGTGTGTGGTTGGACCGCACGGGCTAATGACTTTCCATAAATTACATCTATACCTCATAACTTGTAAAAATTATAATTTCTGCATAGTTAATTGTGACAAGCAGTTGTGGATTTGCATATCGAGTCCATGCCCCGTGCATGCAATCTCGTGTGAACTGGTCATAATCTCTAGGAAAATACAGTTTACCACGGCATCGCGTCATACTTTTAAGGGTCCATGGGAGTCGATTTGGATGGATATTAGTATTTTGGGTGATAGCTTTTAAACGGTAAGATATATGGAAATTCTAAAACGAAGGAACGTAGATATTTTCAATGCCCTCATTATGGTTTGAGTAATAACTAGGAAAATACAGAATGTGCGTTGTGAGATGAGCGTAGAAGTATGGAGATCTAGAATTGAAAAATACTGTCAGCTCAATCTATATCCACAAACCTTGGACTACTTCAAACGCTGAAAAATCTTACCTGCAACTTGTTGCTATTTGTAGAGCAACCTGTCGCATATACACTTTGCATTACATGTTTTGATCCTGATATTTGATGAAATGTATAGGCCTATATACGGTATGAGATATGGAAATTCTAAGAACGTGGAAAAATAGCTATTGAATGTAAGTAATAACCATTTATCTTGAATCGCCTAATTGTCAGGCGTATACGCTTAAAAATACACATTTTCAAAGCGTATACGAAATACACTCTTAAAAATACACATTTTTAAAGCGTATACGCCTGACAATTAGGTGATATGGGATGTATAGTCATCCTTCAAATCATCTGAAATGTATTGAAAATATCTGTGTTTCCTTATTTTCAGAATTTTGATATCTCATACCGTTCAGAAGTTACCACGAAAAAACTGCTATTCCGCTAAATCGACTCCCATGGACTCTTAAGGTGATGATGCAATTGCTCTCTTCTCATTACAACAGGTGCATGCATGCAAGTACTGGATAATGTACTGTGAAGATCGGGTCGACATTAGAGGGGTTTAGTTTACAACAACAGTTTACCCTTAATAGTTTTTACACATTTTTTTTATATTTTTGTACAAAATACTCGGTGGATAACATCAGTTGCAATATTGTATGCTGTGTTGGAAAATAATTCAGGTCAATACACTCGAGTGTGGAGCGACAGACGTCTGTGAAGTTTACCCTGCTTTTCCATCATCAAATATTCTCGTTTGTGTATTATATTTACGAGAATATATATATATATATATATATATATATATATATATATATATATATATATATAGGCCCTTTACATATATATGATCATTAAACTTCTTGGGTAATATCGAAAGTTCTTGGATAATTCTGGAGTAATATCGAGCTATGTGGGATATTTTAGCCATGTCATAAAAGATACGTCTCGACCGGGGCCCAAACCCGGGACCTTCAGATTGCCGGTCTGCTGCTCTCCCACTGAGCTACCGCGATATTACACTTATGTCATGTGTGTACTTAGAGTGACGACACTTACTGAGGCTGACCCTATAGAGGGCTTAGATTTACCCAAGGTGTAACGATTAGACGTTGCCACAGGTCCTTGTGGACTCTTTTCTACCTTCACTTAGGCGTGAGGAATATTCATTAAACGATCATTAAACTTCTTGAATACGATCCAATATCGAAATTTGTAGGATGTTTCTAGCCATGGCATAAAAGATACGTCTCAACTGGGATTCCAACCCGGAACCTTCAGATTGCCGGTCTGCTGCTCTCCCACTGCGCTACCGAGATATAACTCTTATGTCATGGCTATACTTAAAGTGACGACACTTCCTGGGCCTAGCTCTGTACGAAGGTCCCGGGTTCGAGTGCCGGTCGAGACGTATCTTTTATGACATTGCTAAAATATCCCACATAGCTCGATATTACTCCAGAATCACCCAAAACTTAAAACACGAAATATATATTGTCGAATAAAACACTTTTCTTCTGTCCATATACGAACTCAATATTCAATCTTTGATTAGGGCTAATGCAAATCGTCATAATCTCCTCGAATTTATCATTTTTTCATTCACTAATTTATTCAATCATTCATTTATGTAGGTATTCGTTTATTATGGACCTATGTTGAACGACGCATCGCAATGATGAATGAGATCTATTGCTGTCGGATGAATGATTAATGAGATGATA
>OU015462.1:54877660-54890160 GCA_907164805.1 Brachyptera putata
CCACTGCCCCACACCCTGCACCATTTACTATGGCTTAACAACTAGATGAATCTCTACTCCTGAATAACGTTAGGGCTCCGCCGCATCTGAATTCACGATGATAATCAGACGAGCTACAGCGAGGATTCAATTTGACTTACTGAAAAAAATTGTTGTTCGTTTTTTTATGTTTGTTTGTCGGTTCTCCACAGGTCAAACGGCTACAGCTATCAACTTCAAACTTTTTTTCATTATGGTTCCTCATCTAACTTAGATCTGTAAAGTTTTGTGGCATTATCGGGTGGTAACTTTTATTTTTATGAATTTTAAAAATTTCAAAAATACTCATTAGAATAACACAGTGGAAAAAGAAGATATTTTTATGTTCTAAAAAATGAATTTCTGCGTGAAGTTGAATTACATCTTGATACACATTTATGGAAATTTTCAGCTTGATCGGGTCAGCCATTTTGAAGAAAAAACATTAAATGTGCTGAATTGGTATACCACTCGAAGCAGTTTTTACCCATTTTTACCCATACTATTACTATCCGCTCGTCTAACAACGCATATATGGCGTTTCCCTAATAATTTACATCAGTGTATACAACAAGAACGGCCATTGAGTTAAAGAGAAACATAATGAATATACGTAGATTCCTTGAATTTGCAAGCGATGAATTTCAATTCTGAATGCGGAATACGAAAATGGCAATCCATCAAAGTTTCGAATTTTCTTTTATCGCTTTTACGGAACTAGGATGGGTGTTTCCGTTTCCGACCAACTTGAAAACATGAAAGATTATTACAGCCAGTAGCTGAACATGCTCTCATTGTTTCAAATTGCTGTATTAACTTCTGTCAACACAAAGGTAAAACGCGATCTTTTTGGATTTCCTTTTGTTTTTCATGTACATTATTATGCAATTATTATATCCAGTCAGTCATGCAGATATTAACATCAAAAGTAGCTTGGTAATAAAAATGGTAGATTGTATTCATCAGATGTTGCTGAAGGATAAATGATGATAAAAAGTAATATTTCAGTGAGTCAAATATGAAGAACTGGTAATCCTCTAACATTTTTGTATTTTTGTATACTAGGAGAACGCCATATATGCGTTGTTAGACGAGCGAATAGTAATAGTATGGGTAAAATTGGGTAAAAACTGCTTCGAGTGGTGCCAATTCAGCACATTTGATGGGTTTTTTTCAAAATGGCTGACCCGATCAAGCTGACAATTTTTAGGAATGTGTATAAAAATGTAATTCAACTTCACGCAAAATTTCATTTTTTGAGAAAATAAAAACACTTTCTCTTTTTTCCGCCATGTTATTCTAATGAGTATTTTTGAAATTTCTAAAATTCATAAAAAAAAAGTTACCGCTAGATTATGCCACAAAACAATACAGATCTAAGTTATTGAGGAACCATATTGAAAAAAAGTTTGAAGTTGATAGCTTAGTCGTTTGACCTGTGGAGAACCGTCAAAAAAACATAAAAACAAACAAACAAAAAACAAAACAAAAAATATATATATAAATAAAAACGAACACAATTTTTTTTTCATTATGTCAAATTGAATCCTCGCTAAAGCTCGTCTAATCATCTGCGGTGTTCATTAGGTCCATTGCCTTCTGTTATTACTAGAAAAACGTACCTCATGCGTTGCAAGAAGGGAGAGATATTTATATGAAATGCACTCCCAAACTCGATACACATTGACTGGATATTTGACATATACTTCACAACTATACACACCTTGAATGGGAAACTATGAAGTCTGGAAAGCAGTGAATCACCGTGCGTAAGATGCGTAATGAAGAATAACCACTATTTATATCTCTTTGATTTGGTGCCAGAATAACCAACATGGGATTAGCTCTAACTTGCAATTTCAAGTTGACATCTCCATGTTTACACATGTCAATCATTTTGGAAAAAATGGTGCGATCTATGAGCTTCAGCGAGGATTTAATTTGACATACTGAAAAAAATTGGTGTTCGTGTTTTTTTTTTTTTTTTTCGGTTTTCCACAGGTCAAGCGGCTTCCGCTATCAACTTCAAATTTTTTGTCAATACGGTTCCTCATCTAACTCAGCTCTGTGTAGTTTTGTGGCATTATCGGGCGGTAACTTTTTTTTTGTGAATTTCAGAACTTTCAAAAATACCCATTAGAATACCATAGCAGTACGAAAAAAAAAAAAAATGCGTGAAGTTGAATCACATTTTGATACACATTTCTAAAAAGATTCAACTTGATCGGGTCAGCCATTTTGAAGAAAAAACATAAAATGTGCTGAATTGTTACCACTCGAAGCAGTTTTCACTCATTTTTACCCATACTATTACTATTCGCTCGTCCAACAACGCATATATGGCGTTTTCCCAGTACTTTTTCACGTGACAAAACTATATTCCAGTTGTTTTCCGTTGTGAATCAACATTCTCATGGAGTCGTGCGTACTTGAATTTGATCCGTACAACAAGTGACAGCCAGCCGCCTGAAACAACAGTTCATTACGATGTGATTCATAAAATCTATCAAACTCAATAGAGGTGTTATGAGAGCAGAACTGTACAAACAACTGTAAATATATAATAATGATCCGAGGGAAAAAAATCAAATCACGTCTCAACTTTTAACTCAGCCTAATGATCTTGATCACGACTCGTCTTGGCTCCGGAACTGAGAAAACTGAAAACGGAGCAATCCCCCCCGATCAAACTGAAAATTTCCAGAAATGTGTATCAAAATGTACTTCAACTTCATGCAAAATTTCACTTTATGGGAAAATAAAAATAATTTCTTTTTTTTCCGCTGTGTTATTCTGATGGGTATTTTTGAAATTTCTAAAATTCATAAAAAAAAGTTACCACCCTTTAATGCCACAAAACTACACAGATCCGAGTTAGATGAGGAACCATATTGAAAAAAGTTTGAAGTTACTAGCTGTAACCGTTCGACCTATGGAGAACCAAGAAAAAAAAAAAAAAAAAAAACATAAAAACGAACACAATTTTTTTTAGTATGTCAAATTGAATCCTCGCTAAAGCTCGTCTAAAAACTTATAAAACTTATATGTATATATTTTTTCCTGTTATCTCTTCATGTAATTTTCATAATATATTATATCAATGACTTGCCATATGATTGCATATAATGTCAATTCCCATAGATTAACAAAAACATCAATATCAACATCAACTGTACATAAGCAGAGCCGTGGTATCGATAGGCCTTGCATTTTACATATTCAGTTATTCATTACAGATTGTTCATAAAACAGGTGGTAATGGTTACTATACCTAATGAAATTACAGTCAAACATACTCGATATAATTATACTTCATTTTTTTCTTAGCTCTCTTCTTAAATCACCAATCTTCGTTATGTTCTTGATATCTTCTTCCAATTCATTCCATTCCACTTTTTTTAGGCGAGCTTTAGCGAGGATTCAATTTGACATACTAAAAAAATTGGTGTTCGTTTTTTTTTTTCTGTTTTTTTTTATGTTTTTTTTGTCGGTTCGCCACAGGTCAAACGGCTACAGCTATCAACTTCTAACTTTTTTCTCAATATGGTTCCTCATCTAACTTAGATCTGTATAGTTTTGTGGCATTATCGGGTGGTAACTTTTTTTTTATGAATTTTAGAAATTTCAAAAATACCCATCAGAATAACATGGCGGAAAAAAAGAAAAAAAGAAAAATTCCCAAAAAAATGAAATTTTGCGTGAAGTTGAATTACATTTTGATACACATTCCCAAAAAATTTCAGCTTGATCGGGTGAGCCATTTTGAAGAAAAAAAATAAAATGTGCTAAATTGGTACCACTCGAAGCAGTTTTTACCCATTTTTTCCCATACTATTACTATCCGCTCGTCTAACAACGCATATGGCGTTTTCCTAGTTATCACAATTCATGCATTGCACCGACTGAGATCTCCGATCGTAATCGGTCGCGATCGTAGAGGGCGTTGGCATGCAATCGTGACGTCACGTCAAGAGCAGTTCAAGTCTTATTCAAGCAATTACCTCCGCATCGAGTACATTCGGTAACATACCCTCTCGATTACCCCCGTGTTACCGTTTTATGGCATCATCATGACATGCAATACCAGGTTCGAGTAATGAACCTAAACTCAAGAATCGAAACATGATAAGTTTATGTGAGGTAATGTAGATGGTATTTGTTTTTAAAAATGGAATTTATATTGTTGGAGAAAATGTAAGATAAACTGTGAGATAATTTGCACGATTCAAGAGTAAAGGTATACACTACCGTGTTTTATAAGCATTCTATGTACAATTGTCTTTTAGAATATAGGGTGTTGTCGTTTAAATATGCATTCAACCAATGCAGTAACTTTATAGCAAGTTGCCCATAATCATGATATTACTCGTTTTATTCATTGATTTAATTGATATTGGAAATGATAAAATCTTCGACTGGTGATTATTTATGAAATGACGAATCAAATACATCATTACTATAGAGTTATATATAGTTTAATTATACGCATTATCAATACATACATCTATACTTCTCGAAGTTCAGTTGCATATGATTAATCATGTAATGGCTTAACAATGTTCAACATCAAAACACCTATAGACACGTGAGAACATTTTATCGAGTCGGTTACCGATGAGTTAGATTAACTAGCCTAATGAGTTGGTTAACTAGCCTAATGAGTTGGTTAACTAGCCTAATGAGTTGGTTAACTAGCCTAAGTAGTTAGTTAACTAGCCTACTGAGTTGGTTAACCAGACTTATGAGTTGGTTAACTAGCCTAATGAGTTGGTTAACTATAGCCTAATGAGTTGGTTAACTAGCCTAATGAGTTGGTTAACTAGCCCAATGAGTTGGTTAACTAGCCCAAGTAGTTACTTAACTAGCCTAAAGAGTTATAGTTAACCAGACTAATGAGTTGATTAACGATCTGCATTATAGGAACTGAAGTCAAATAGAGCTAGGGTTGTCCCGTTGCACATAGGTCTGTATGAATACGCATAATGTTTCCTCACCTGAATTTTCACATAATTTTCACCTTATCGTTTCAATATCTCCCTCTCCTCATTCGTACCCCCATATAACCTAGCTGTTGATGAGTTTCAGATGACACAATTGAAATGAATCACCTTATCGTTCCAATATCTCCCTCCTCATTCGTACCCCCATATTACCTAGCTGTTGATGAGGTACAAATGAAACAGAATTGAAATCAATTCACCGCAACTTTTTTATAGGCACTTCTCAATTTTGAAATTACATAGAATTGATGATTGATTCCACTAGAAAACGCAGCATATATGCTTAGTAAGCGTTGTGGGATGAGCGAGATATGTATATGGAATGTACTCAAAAGCTATATGTACCTTGATTTTGAAACTATCGGATCCATATTAATTATCCATCCTCATACAGCCAACTTCGAAGCCTCAGCGGCTTCGATTAAAGGTATCGTACAGATGAATACGTAACTTATGAAAGACTCTATCCAGAACTGAACTATTTCATCTTTCATTTTTGCATTATGATTGAAGTTCAAGTTATTGCATAAGCGAATCTATGATTCAATTTCACATTACGGTGTCGAAAAAAAGACAGTTCTTTCTCCACAAGTCAAACAGAATAAAAAATTCCGATGAAACTCAATTGGCAAGCAAATGGGTTTTGTGATTTAAGTTGATAGCTCAGCGGTGCAATCGGTTGAACTATTCATGAGATAGATAGTTTCCCGAAACATTGGAAACTGCCATAAGAATAACCCATAAGATCGGCTTATCACCAAACCGGGGGTGGGTTTCAGATTAGTTTTCATACAGACAAGGTTGTTTCTTATGTAGGGTTAGTTTAGATTAGGTTGGGTTAGGTTGGTTTGGATTGGTTTGTCAATTATGTTGGTTAAATTGCGGGTTGATTGGGCGTATAATTCAGGTTCGCATGTTGTGAGTTGTGACATTCACCAATGGCTCGGTGAATAGAGACTGTCATTGCACTCACTAAAATAAAACACTTCTAAAATAACTCGAGATGAAGATGAACGAAGACGGTTTTTATCAATGGCGTTGCTCCAGCTTTTACAGCAATATACCAAGCTGCAGTTGCATTAACATTTCTTTGACAAATCTGTAAAACCTGTGCCAAACAGCCATTCGTAGCCAGGCCACGTTTATCCGCTGCCATTATACAAATACCTCACATTTCCCAAGCTTTCGGTTTCAGTATTATTATATACTTTGTCTAGAACAACTCTCGTTTCATATATCGCATACGATAACCGTCCAACGCGTCATCTGTCACCGTGCACATATTTCAGATACATAATCATCTCCGTCACATGCCAGCTGTTCTTTACCGTATTCCACTCTCCTCTGTTACTCTAGACTTTAGAAGGTAAATTACCCTAAAATACACACACACAAATTCACTTTACGCCGCGATATATATATATATATATATATATTGGTATTTAGCATTGCAATTCATTACTTAAAAAGAAAGTTTTTCACAAGTCAACGGGAAAATCAACCACCATTAGTAATGGTTTTACTATGAACTCAGGTCATCTTGTTTGTATTTCCCCATGAACTCCTTCCCAGAAGTCGTAAACCTCAACGGTTCGTTAAGTTTACAAAACAAAGGTATGTAGTAGTAATGGTGGGAGTAGATTGATAGGTATTGAATTATGATGTTAAATGCGGAGTTGATTGGCATTCAGTTCATGAGTAAATCAGGAGTGATAGAACGTAATTGCCTAGAAAAATCTAAAACGAGATGAGATAGAAGAGGTTTATCATGGGAGCACGAGGACGATTAATGGCTTGCATAATTCTGTGGAAAATCTCGTAAACAGCAGGCAGATCTACAGGCAGTATCGCTGCATATGGGAGAAACTGAATTCAACTAGGGAGATGTAGTTGAGAAAACTAGAGAGGTAGATGATGGAACGAAAAGAGAGAATGCACGTGACATAGAGACAGATGGCAAGAGAGATTACAGAAATCAGAGCGAGAGGCAGACGTAGAGGATAAAAAGAACAGACGGAGAAGAAGGGAGGAGAGATAAAAATAGAAGAGATAAAGAAAGATAGAGAGTAGAAGTAAAAACAGAGGAAGATGGATATTAAAATCAAAGTTAATATAATAGGCATATATATATTTTACGCAATCAGTATTTCTTCTATTTACTTTATTGAAATGGGAGCCAGTATAACATCTTAAGGACAATGAAACATCGTTCCTCAGATATAGCAATATAAAGGTTATATATGGAGATTACAGATATATATACTTGACAGCTATTGAATACGCGTTTAAAGACCCAAGCACAGAGACGATGAATATGTTCATTTGAATTAGATTTATTTTAGAGTATGTGAGTTTCATGTACTCAGAGAGAGGATTGTATGTAGAGAGGATAATGCTGTAAAGCCTAGATGAAGACAGGGACAATCTGATAAACGCGTTGGCGATTGAAGATTTTATATTTTATCACCACTCAATACTTGGTTCATTTCCTAAATTATCATGAATCATATATATATATATATATATATATATATATATATATATATATATATATATATATATATATATATATATATATATATATATATATATATATTATATATTAATGCATTAAAGATTATTAATGAATAAACTCATCGTTTGCTCTAATTGTTTGAAGCCTCGAATAAGGTGTGGGTATGTACCGCTGTGTAAGAGAGGGTTGCGTCTCCCTCGAACACTGATATGAGGTGTACGCAGGGCGATATCTGAGGGGTTGCTTCTTACGCGTGGCACACTAGGCCGACGCTGAAAGCTTTTAGAGACAATGCGATGCGCTATCTTGAACACCCTATTTAGGTATACATGCCCCTTCAGAAAACATGAATTTGATCAATATTTCAAAAGCTCTTAGCCTTTCATTTTATAATTTTGAATAACCATCAATCTAAGAGATAAGAAGTTAATAATGTTCAAATATTTGCGAAAACTCACAGTGTCTGTAATGCGATGTTGATGGAGAGGGTTAGTTAGGCAAGCGCACGCATTTCTTCAGGGCTTGGAATGCACTTGAATAATTTGATGGAATATTCCTTAATTGTCACAGTTGAGTGAGGTTCACGATGTTTCGCACGAGTCTGCAATTTCATCAACTAGGGAGCGAGTTTTTTCAGGGTTGATTATTGCATGTATGCTGAACGACCCCACCTATAGCCAGGTTATTTGGGGGCACGAATGAGCAGGTGATAATAAAATTAGGAAGTGATGAGGAGTGAAAGGACGATTATAAAGATCCCTGTCTCATGCAGGACTCGAACTCACGCCCAACGAAGAATTGAGTGCTTGATGCACTTAACAGATTGTACATTGATTTTGTTATCTTCATATTTTTCTCCAATTATCTTCATTTTGTGGAGGGGAAAACACAAAAATAATCTCATATTGAGTCTAAGGAGAAAATTCCGAATGGGATATATAGGTGCTACCTTGAAGTGGCTTAAAGTACAAGCATGCCGGATTGTACTGCTACCGAGCAGACACCTCAGTGGCGAGCACAGGTACTAATTGTAGACGTAAGCGAGGGGAATAGATGTATGTACAGGCATTCATTCTTGTGTTAACCATTGAAGAGTCTTGGTAGTATAACCATAATGTGTTCCGGACCTTCGGCAACTGAAGACTTTTATCTGCGGCGAAGAAGTGTGGTCACAGACAGCGTAGACCTGGTGTCAAAGTTCATTGCATTTAATTTAAAATAATAATAAAATGGGGTGGTAAGATCGCCCTTGTGGTGCCCCGTCCAAACGATCCCACTTTCATCCTTAGCCTTAATTGGGGAACAATGATTTTGTATCAAGTTTCGATGTTATTAAAAAAAAAGTATAACTATGTACCGTTATGGTAGACTTCATTTTCCAGCAATCATGACTTTTATTCTGAAAGATGCTACGATGTATTCTCCTGACGATGTAATCAGGGTTTCCAAGGCTGCGACATGGCTTACGTCTCGTGACGAATGGAGAGGTCCACTCTTGGAAGTGACAACAAAGGTCAACGCATGGCTCGTCTGACAACTGGTCTGAGAAGGTCAGTACTTCCGCGATGTTTCAGCCAAATTGTCGGACATTTCAGCGAATGCACAAAACATTAATAAAGAATTCACTAATTGCGATCTCCATTGACTACTTTCGTTTTCTTGCTCATGAAACATAACATCAAATCAAGTGAGCTGTTTATTGAGGGGGGGGGGGGTTCATAATTTCCATTCAGGATAGCGTATTTCATTAAATCCAAGTGCATCGAACATTGATAAGCAGATCACTGGTCGCTAATTTTTTTTCATCCACTTTCTTGATTGTTGTCCTCGGGTATATTGGCAGATTCCATCGAGAGTCTACCCTATAACTTGGGCCTACGGAGATCGAGCCGTTTACTTCAACTTGTCTGATTCAAGTATTCCAATCGGCAATATGAGATATTTTCTCTTTAAGAATACATGAATGCATGTATATTTTTTTAAAAACAATATTTCATAATAATAGTTATGTGTTTTTTTTCAGATGTATACGTTCGTCCATGAAATAGTGAAATAGTTATACATACATATATATTTTCTATAATGCGGCTTGACGACATCACCGACAGCTAGGTTTTACGGGGGTACGAATGAGCGGGTGAAGATGAAACGATGGAGTGATGATATATAGATGACGGGACGCATACAAAAACCCATGCCTTATGCGGGACTCGAACCCACGCCCGACGGTGACATCAGTTACTACCGCAAGCGATGACTTTGCCACCGGGGCGGCCGAAATAGTCATAACTTGAACCATATTGTAGTTTTAGGCCTGAGTATATTTGTGTCTCACTCGTACTAGAATTTTGATATCTCACACCATTCGAAAATTATCGACAGAAACTGATATTTCGCTAAATCTTCTCCCAAGAATTCTCAACATTGAAAATCTGACATAAAGTCACTGTTTCCCAATTAAGGCCAAGGATGACAATAAAATACAACATAACAAGATATAATTTCACAGAACATTTCGATGCTCATCAATCATTCGACGAGAAGTAATTAGCCAGGATTTTCCTAGAAATGTGATTGAATGGAGTTCGTGGGCAAGGTTTTAACGGGCCACGTGTTCGAGAAGACGATGTAGTTCAGTTGGCTCCAGGGCAGAGTGCGGGAGTTCGCATTGGTTCCACTGCCAGGCGGCGATCGTAAATTACCGCTGATCGGTTTATGAGCTGGTTTATGCGAAACGAAAAGATCAAGGCACCGAAATCAACAAATGAGTCGAGATTTACATCGTTTTAAATTTCGAACCGCAACTAGAATTTAATTAGATTGCAGTGGAAATCACAGATGAGAAATTTTCGTTCGAGTGTGGTCTGAGAAGGAAGAAGGCGCGAGACACCAGTGCGCTTTCGGTGTGGGATAGGGGGGACGGACGTTCGGAGCCCGCTTAAGGAACATGTTGTTTCTCAAAAATATACTAAAATAAACGTAATGAATCATTAAAAATCAGCCTCTGTTAATAATATCCCTTCTTTATTGAGGTTTTAATGTAGTAGATAATCTTATGGATTATTAGTCGAAACTAAATACTTCCACATTTTCGGAGTTCGGTTATATATTTTCATACCGTAACGGGCAGACACTTTAATTTCATTCGATATGAAATTACGCAATATTACGTAGCATGCTACGTTCTACGTAATACTCCTCGTGAATATTCACGTAATTGTACGTATTTTCACGCGTATATTATACTTAATAAAGATATAGGCCTATATATATATGAATAATATTCACCACTTTTACTATTATTTAGTATCTATAAGTATACACCTCTAATTAAAACACACAATGAATTGTGGTTCTAAGTATAATTAGGAAATAAATACCCAAACCTCAAGTAAATAATTAGATTCTGAACAATGATAGACCTTTTTTTCATCAGCCTCAGTCAACTTCTATAGAATACATTCTAATTATAACCAACATCACACTGCATGGTCTGAATTATGAATACACTAATGGCTTACGATCATTAATTTCCGAGGCCATCTTTGATCTACGCTCCTACACACCTTAATATTATTATTATTAGAGTTAATACCTTGATATGTAATTGTAGTGTGTAAAGCTCTATTCAGAACCGTACAATGGACATATACATTATTTAGTGAACGTGAGAGAAGGATCATTTTCCCCCCCCCCCCCCCCCCCCCTCCCCCCCTCCCCCTCTACCGCCCAACACCCCATTCTCTGAATTAAACTGTTTGGTTGTTGGTATACACTTGTCAACGGTGTCCATATCTCAACATGTGAAAGATTATTCGCGATGATTTAATTGAATCTGACATTATGAATACATTAAGTGAGTGAATCTGTGACGATGATAATGCTGAAATCACTGCATGGTCAATCGTTTTCTATAAAAAGTGATCATCGTTGGTAATGAAAGGTCATGAATGGATATTAGGGTTCATCGACAGCGAGGTCATTATAGCGTATATAAAGGTACAATTTTGACAGATATTTGACATTTCAATTCATGAACCGATTAACGATTTTTTTACGATGCTGAAAAAAGCCTGAATAGATTAAATGACCGCGTCTATTGAAAAAGCAAGAAGGAACGAAGCAGAAATGTGACGATGTGAAACACTTTTCTAAATTATTTCAAAATTATTTTTTTCCTGCCCTAATTTTGTATGCTGTGCGCGTCTTGTTTTTTCTCTCGCTTATAAACGGCGTTTAGTGGATGGTATCGTTATATCCAATTGTATTCATTCCAAAAATGAATTGTAAACTCACATAAAATAGAGTGAATGTTCTGTTCATTCCAGTTGGAATTTTCATGGCCCATAGAAATATGTTTGAACCGAATGGTCGGACACATTTTTGCATACAAACTCATTGTTATTGTTTCAATCTATTTCAGCATGCCAATACAATGTTTTTACTTCTACAATTGCACGCCAGGGGTCTATAATGTTTTCAAGCGAATGTAATATGTATATCTATATTTACCGCTTGCCTGCATAATCCTTTTTCCTAGACCGCTTAAAAAGTTAAAACTCTAATAGCTAATGATGGCCGAGGGGAGACGAGTATCAGAACGTATATTCACATACAGATCACACCCAAGGGTTCAGAAGAAAAAAACTACCAAGTTTAACTCAACAATGGCAATTGTTCTGATGTAAATTACTTTTGATCTATTATGCGTGTTTATAGTAATTATTGTGAAAGGACCTTGAACGTGAATAATACATCCAATTGTCTTCTGTGTATCCTAAAAGATGACGCATCGTCGTATCACTACGTTCAGCAGACTGGAATACAGTCGAGAGATTTGCAAGGATTACGTATACGACTAAACTTGACACAGCTAAGTTCATTAAAGAAGATTTCTAATTATTTTCGCCTTGATTAACTAGTTTTAGTACGATCGCACTTCCTATAATTACTTTCAGTTTCACAAA
>OU015462.1:54895160-54982660 GCA_907164805.1 Brachyptera putata
CAAGTACACCCCCTACCCCCCCCCCCTCCCTCCACCTCCATGTTCCCCGTGGTCTTAAAATCATAGACGATACTTATCGAGGGATACGTCGGTATCGGTCGTAGAGTTTAGTTTGTATTTCATCGTCACTTGATAGGGACGGTTTTATTACCAGAGGGCTAGCTGATTCACTCGCCGTGCGGTCTTCGGAAACTGCCCGGATTGGGTATATTCGAGAGAATGTGTTCGTAGAGTAGGACGGTACGAGCACGCTGGACCGTTATTCAGGAGAGCATGGGTTCGATTTCCGTCTTGATCCTAACTGAAGTCTTTCTTGATCCTCCTCCATGACAGTATAGTTAGATGGTTTCTTGACGAGACCGGCACATGTAGCGCAGTGGTTAACGCGCTCGCTTCATGTGATCAACTAGTCGGACCTGGTTCGATCCCCGCCGCCGTCCATCTTTACAGGGTTTCATCGTGGTTTCTCTCTAGTCTATAGGCTATTGCCGGTGTTCCCACAAAATAGGCCAAGACCGCTTCCTTCCCATTCATAATAGTGCAATTAACTGATGCGCGTCGTTGACCCTTTTCTTTCGATAACAAATCTCAATAGGCTAATCTGTGGAAGTTAGGAGTGATTATCAGAAATGTTTGTAAGAATTTCGGATATGAACGTGTCTCTGTGATTTCACAGAGATTTTTGAAACGATAGATGAGACATTTCAAATTAGTAATGCTTTTTTTCAATTTCATGTATCAGAATATGGGAATTTTCATAATTGAATAGTTATTCATATATAAAATAATGTACAACGTGAAATGGGGGTGGTGATGTGTGAAGGGGGGGGACGGAGATTCTCATGTTAACACAATCCAATAACGCACACGTTTGTTCGTACCGACGAGAGTAAGAACGATTGATTGATTATAGAGTGGTTTAGTTGACAATCATTCGTTCAAATCTTGAAAGAAAATCACTCTGTATACAGATGACGGCTTTATAAGGAAGGGATACATAGCTCAATTAAAGTATTATGCAAAGAGTAGAATCTGGAATACGTAATGTAATTCGGTAGAGTCGAAAGACTAAATTCCTTCAGTTAGTAACGAATCGATCTTGGAATGAATCACGGTGAATTCTATATAGATACGCTTTCAAGCCAAATTAACAGAACAAAATCCGCATATAAATTAGTTTCCTTGGCCGTGAGACGAGCCGCAGAAGAAAACGCAGCTGAATACAAAACTCGCGTAACGCACTTTGAAATTATACTTCTTATTACTTTCCATCAGTATTACTCACAATTCGAGTCTCAAGTCACGTTCGAAATTTAATTCTAGAACAGTATTCGTATGCTAACAGTTGCCTTGTGCATTAATTAAAACGTAGGCTCGTTTAAAATTGCTCTTCTACTTCGCTGTACCTAATCTACAGTGAAATTAAAGCTTTCCATGTGAAACATTCCACTAGTCACGTGTCACATTCCTATGAGATCTACGTCATCCTTTATGAACACAATCCGAAACGATCGTGTAATTATTATTACTCTTTTTATCCGGCCAATATCTGTGAGCACATCCCACTCGACGAACTGAGTAGATGCAGCACAGCTATCTGAAAGTCATCTTTTTAATTTAGCTCGAGTCGAGATAAGAGGTTCGAAACGTTTTCAAGATAGTGAACCCCCGAATGTTCCCGCAAGCCGCAGCTCGGTTGAGCGCATATTTCAAATTCCATAACCTCCGAAATGAACCGCGAGAGGATGAGATACGGCATTCAGAATTCAGATTTCCAGAGGCTGAAACCCACCGGGGAAAGGATTTACTGTGAAAGGCGACGTTGCTATTTTCCCCGAGTACAAAAAGCTTCGGGGCATTTAAGAGTTCTTTTCTTGATGATTAATCAGCAATTTATTTCGCTCTTAGCTTATATATATATATATACATATAGGCCTATATATATATATATATATATATATATATATATATATATATATATATATATATATATATATATATATGATGTCTCATCTTCCTATATATACAGAATGATATCCTATATGATATCAAATCAATGAATGTGTATCATACAAGTACAATCAATATTAACTTGTGAATGAGGTACAAATTTATAAACTTTTTTTTCAATGTTGCCTAACGACCCCACCAACAGCTAGGTTATACGGGGGTGCGAATGAGCGGGTGATGATGAAACGATGTAGTGATGATAAGTGAAAGGACGTTCACAAAAAACCATGCCTTATGCGGGACTCAAACCAAAGTTTCATCCAAATTTGTACTTTCGCTTAACCTGATGAGCGCGAAAAAAGAAGTTTTTTTGAATAACGCGAGAGTCAATTCTTGGATTCGCTCATCCAATGAACAAAATATCGTTGCATAAGTCAGGGTCTTAATTCGAGAACTCTAACACGAAATGGAGGCCCAAAAAAACAGTGTACTTGAATAAAAAGTTCACGGCTCCAAGATAATTTCATGCTTTAATCAATATGTCATTTTATTCTTGTGAATTCACTCAGTTTTGTGATAATACGTCAATGGATTCCATCACATTCTTCTTATTCATAGACGTATTATCTTAAAACTGAGTGAATTCACATAAATAAAATGTCATTTCAATTATTCAAAGATCATGAAATTATCTTGAAGCTGTGAACTTTTCATTCAATCACACTGGTTTTTGAAAATGGAAAAAAATAGTAAAGATACATTCCTCGATCTATGTAAGCACCGTGCACGCACCCCCTTAACTATCTTTCTCAATTTATTCCCAAACCTTGTAATTTGTCTGCTCCCAGTGAACAGAACTAACCGTGTTTTCAAGTATATTATCCAAATTGCTGTTTCGACACAACATCATGTTAGGATCAATACAAGACGCCCCGTCACATTATCAACATGCGCAATAATTTCCGACGAAAATCATTTAATTTCTCCAATTTGAGACGTAATGAGAAATTCCAAGTCATTAAGTCGTGATATTACATTTTGCGCGCAGCGCAATAATCATAGGTATATAGACTTTTAGTTCTATTTCTGGGCACACCTCTGAAATCACCAATAAGGAAACCAAATCAGTTGGAAAACTTTTACCAAAGACATATACCGTCAAAACACAATCCACCTATAGTGGCCCGTCGCACGGCATTGACGAGCACTCTACCAGAGCACATCTCGAATATTACTTTTCTCGAGTTGAACCTTCCAGCTCGCCGTCTCGAGATCTTCCTCCCGTTGCGTGCGGCGGTCCCCGAAGGATCCGCGGCTGATGAATTTGACGCACTGCATGTCGGGACGCGTCGCCGCTAAATTGGAGGGGTTGTGTAAAACCCCTAAGTCGACGTCTCTGTGAGACGAGTACCCGCGTAAGACATGACAAGGGAAGTGGGAGAAGACACCGTGCCGCGGGGGGGGGGGGGGGGGGGGGGGATGTAACTAATTCATGCCGGTAGTCTTTTACATCATAGAATATTTTGTAATTTAAAGTGAACCTGCGATATTCATAATATATAAATATGTGAATATATATATATATATATATATATATATATATATATATATATATATATATATATATGGTGAAGATGTCTAAAGATGTATGAAGATGCGGTAATTTGCCCTCTTGGAATGAGATGTGGTGGTCCTAAAAAGGACCGCAGGTCCTCTCAGAGTCATTTTTACCATCCACCAGCGGCCCCGAAAAGTTTCGTTCAAATATACATATATATATATATATATATATATATATATATATATATATATATATATATATATATATATATATATATATATATGTGTATATGGCCCTGTTTTCGTTATACGATATTGAATGTAAGTCATTCCCTGATGTTTATTCTGAAACTAACCAGAAAGGCTACTGTAATGCATTGTGAACTACATTAATCACGGAAGCACAACGAACATCTTAGTTGTTTACAATAATGATAGTAATGGAAATGTGCTCTAATTCAACTATAAATACAACAAATTATCTCGCTGGTGTGTTTTTCTTTAATCATTGCCGACACGTCTTTCTATCTGAGGAACTTCCTAATTACACCGCGAAAATAATTTATACTTTAATTATTAATATTAATAATCACACATAAATCACGGTGCATACAGTCGTTAGCGTTGAGACTTGGATGAAACTGCTCGTCTCAAGGCGGAACCGCGATGCTCAAGATCCCCCCCCCCCCCCTGTGTGATAATCAAGACTTACGCAATCATTGGCGGTACTTTGGAGGTCACAAAAGAATGGTAACAAATAAAACTAAAAAAAGCTTCGTCAGTCATAAATTAACTTAATTATTAAATCGCTCTGCACCGATCCGTCCAGTTTCGAGTTGGCTTCATTTTACCATCGAAAGATACATTCTAAAAAGGATTGATGACACGAGTGGCAAAATGGGTACAGGCGAGTCAGTTTGACGGGGGGGAAAGGGGTGAAGAGGGAGGGTGGGAAGTTTCAATCACACCGAAGATGGCTCACAGATAATACGACCCTTCGTTCATGTTGTCTATCGTAAAGAGCCACGCATAATTCATTGCGAATTGAACCACTTCCATCAAACGTATAACCAGCCCCACGCACTATCTTGCCAAACGCGTGTAAAACATGGTCGGGGATTATAACGATGTATAATAGTCGTCCCTCAAACGCTGGCGTAATGGGTAGGCGGCCAATCAAGGAGTTGGAGAGAAGAGACCGAGTCGCTGTTTTAACCACTCTCTACCACTTAACTAGGAAAAGTGAATGAGTTTCGAATGAGAGAATTATGGTGATAAGAGAGGAAATTAGGAAGAGAAGAAAATGGGCGATATAGGATAAAAGCTTGGCGGAAGAAATGGCTATGACAAAAAACGACTCGAGAAAGGGATGACAAAAGACGCAGAAGATTGTCTTGAGTTGAATATGGAAATCAGTCAACAATGGATGCACATTTCTTTCGAATGTTGAAGACAAGGACGAAGTGGAAGTAATGACGAACAGAAACTGAAAATACGTCGAGAAGTTTCAAATTGAGTATCGTGGTACGCAATGGAGCTAGTGGAGCGGTAAAGTAGAAGATGATGCGTTCAAACTTCGGAATAAATTGAGCAATTATTTTCGGCAATATATAATTTCCTTGTTGTGTAATGCGCAGGTGCGATGAGTATTAAATGAATGTGGCGGTGATTTAGACCAGGCTGTTAAGTATCAATGACATCAATAAACCTTTGGCTGTGAAATGAGCTCAGAAATGTCAAATGACAATTAAAATTGAAACTAAGAACGCAGAACCGAATCGAGTGTGCTTCAAATCTCCCTCATTCGATGTTATTTTCAAACACGAAGACATATTGATTCCATTACGATTTTTCATCAATAAAAGATATATCGATAATTTCAGACCTCGTTGAACATGATTTAGATAGCGTGTATACAGGAAGTGTTAAGGCATTTGGCGCCCCTAGGCCCGAAAATCATGGCTTCCTCCTCACATGTATAGAAACAATTCACCATTCAATTACATAGTTCTCAATAAATATGTTCTGCGTGAGCTTTGTATTCTACACTTTCTTCATTCCTGAGCTCACAACTCACAATACGAGTAGGAAATATCACATTTTCTATCTATAATACTGAATGTACTTAATATATAATTACATATTTATCAATCGTTTTAAGTACAATAGGCTGGTGAAAATATAACGGCCCTGCGTGTACAAAGACTCTCACTGGTTCTATTCGCTGAAATTACCGCTGAGCAACATGGAAAGAATCATAGAACGAAGTTGAGAATTGGTAGAAGCAATTACTTATGATCTGTATTCAATACAATATACACACAAATGTGACTGTGATTTTTTCTCCAAATCATTTCACATTTAGTTTTAGTTTTAGTTCACGTACTTCAAGACAATTGTATGGACTTATAGGCCTAATCATAAACACATAAATGAGTAGTTAATGTTTTTTTAATTTTCCATCTACTAATGAAATAAAACGTTCCTTCAATTGGATTGAAGCAAATTGTAATGTGGTATGGATAATGGACTGAAATATGAATCGTATACCAACGCAGTGGGCCGTGTACAAATCACAGCCATAAATACATTCCCAATCCATATTTATCAAAAAACTTAGTTGCCTTTATCGCGATACCATGAATACGGTATGCGAATATCGAAACGGATGCATGAATGTGATACCCTGTCAAACACAGACTTCTTCACAGCATTATATTGTTCAGTGTGCATGACGATTACACGGTGCTGAATGCCGAGCTAAGTGGGAAAATCTGTCAGAACACGTTCTCCCGATAGGAGGACGAACGCCTATCAGAACAAGATATGAACAAACACACTTAGAAAAACACTTTTTCGGAACCATTGATTCACTATTTGATTTGCACGTTTTCCAACGAGTGCGTGTGAAATACGTATACCCGGATGGAAAGCATTGTGCTCGAAGTTATCTCAGGTCCCACGGCTTGTGAGTTTGAGTTTCGCACTCGCTTTAGAGTGGGTCCTTACACCACGGTCGCTTTGCCCCATTCTGAAGATATATATATATATATATATATATATATATATATATATATATATATGCAATCCTATATCTATATACACGTACACTTCCTCACACTTCGTTTTATATATTTTTTTCTTCAACAGAGGAAATGGAAAATCGTCAAGGATTTACACTCCAAACCCTCAGTTTGTGTGAGCAGCGTGTTGCTATAACGCATGTGATGTCCATAGCATACATATCATATCGTTTTTCAGTTCAATTCCTTTTCATATCAAAGATGCGTGAACCCAATGCGAGAGCAGATCAACAATAAAATTGTGTTACTATAGTAAACGAATGAATAATGTAACATATCGATGGGAAATAGAATAATGACCTGGCTCCGCCGGACTTTGTGCCCTCCGACGATTAGCTCGCCATGACAAATCCTCGACTGACGGGATTAAGTGACGGCGATTTGTAAGCGTCGATTTTTTTGCACGTCCTTTCGACGATAGTTTTATTGTTTTAGTTCTGTTATAAATGTGTGTGTGTGTGTATTCGTCTGGGAAGAAGTTTTTTTATGAATGTATATGGGGAAATCGAGATTAGTGGTTAGTTGATATGATCATTAGCAAACTTCCAACTTCCATTCGACTAGATTGGAGTTTCAGCAGTCAGCATGTGATGTGGATAAAGGACACGCATCCCCAAGAAGAACAATCATTTACCGCCCGCCGGCACATATGTCTCTTTTTTTCCGTCGTTCACATGGAATTATTTCTCCCAACTCCAGCCTTGTGTCGGATCAACAATGAGATGGAACACACACACAAACATACACCAATACAACGACTGTGGAGGTAGAATATTTTTCAAGAGATTTTCGGATCGATTTTTGTGAGAGAGCGCCGAGTCGCAATAAGGGCTCTGAATCCCAAATAGCAGACCGAGCATTGCTTTACATACCAATTATAAGTATTATATGCCAAATACTTTACATTCCAATATTATAATGCCCATTGATTTTGATATGACAATAGATCATTCACTTACGGTTCTGAATGGAAATGGAATCTGGTATTCGAATGCCTGGAAGGGATAGACATTTTAAATATCTGAAATCAAGTCTGCGGCTGCATTAGTATTCAGATATGGCGAAACTTTGATCGGAAAAAAGTAATGTATTATGGACTGCTGAATACGATAAAATAAACTAAAACATGTTTTTTGTCGAGGATGAAATATATACTCACTATCACATGAGAATAGCATATTGCGAAGGACTATAACAGCTATGAGGCAAGAAAGCACGTGCAAGTTCATGTGATCGCGAGTGAACACCTTACACCCCACCCCTTATACTATCTATGGGATTGCAAGGCAATTGTACTTGGAGACGGAGATGACATTTCAGTTTCTGAAAATTTATTTTACTAGATAATGTTCTCATAAAACTGGAACAAATGATGAATGAAGAAGATTGATCGTTAAATTCAGGATCTTCAATCATATGAAGATTATATAATTATATGGCATTCGGCATATATATATATATATATATATATATATATATATATAGGCCTATATAGGCCTATATGTACGTAACGCAGGGTGCTTCTGGAGTAGGCTCAAACGTCAAAATGAAGAAAAATATTCACAGTATGCCTACAATATCGATATTTCAAATTTCCAACAGTTGAAAATCAGATTATAATATACCGGGATTCTATTTATAGAAGTAATAAAAAAATATCAACCTTCAATTTAGCAAATCTAAATCCGTTGATCCGAAATCCTCGACTACCGCCTAAAGCACTGCACACGAGAACCGGCACAATAACAAACCTATTTCCTCGCACGCTGGAAATTCATGGCGAAGAAACGAAAATCGAGTTTTCCATTCCGGATACGAAAGACCGTACGCTACGCGTTTTTTTTCCCCGCGTCTATTTTCGGAAAATTGAAAACTGTGAGACGGGAGCTTTCATACAGATGGCTTAGTTGTACGGAAAGATTTTTTTTTTTTTTGATGACCCGACGACCGGGTACGTGTGCACACGAGTGTTTGGACTGTGTGGGGGGGGGGCAATGTTTGTTTTTCCCGTTCTATCAAATCCCGGACGTTTTTCGTCGAGGGCAGCGTCCTGTGTGTCCCATTTGTTATTGGTCGATATAATTATACAATAGGTGAACGGGGTTATGGGAAGGAGACGCGCGTATAGCGGCCGGTGCATGTGTCAGATAGGCCTACAGGCAATCGGCTGGAGAGATTTACTAGTATAATAAAGGGGGATCCAATAGGAAGAACATTACGGTTACGTATATATATATATATATATATATATATATATATATATATATATATATATATATATATATATATATATATATATATATTTTTTTATTTATATTGTACGGTACAATTCTCGATTCAGATCGCCAATTAGTTATTGTAAGTGTGTAATTTGGAAATAATGCGAATTTAATTTCTTTCCCCCGTTGTATTTTGATATTAAATATATATAGATAATTGAAAACAGTTTGGCCCCTCAGATGCTGAAGTTATATCGTTTTGTGAATGTGAATAAGTAGGGAAATACCACAAGTGTATATAGCTTTATGAACATGTGAATAGGAGAATCTCAATATACGTTTTGTTGATGATGCACTTTTTATTCTAGATTCAATTTCTATGAGTATTACGCGATTCAATTATTATTCTTAGAAATCATTTATATAGTCAAAATTAGCTTCATTATTTTAGTCTCAATTTAGCTCCATCTTCAATTTGTTTTTTGTTGTTCTTATCAATTTTAATTTCAAATTTAATTGTCATTCTGTGTCTATCAAGGCGACCCAATGTACATGGGCAGAGATCCGAATAAAGATTTTTATATATTCCTGTTCTATCTATTCTAGATTTCCATGCAATCTCTGAATTCGAGTTCGTTCATCCTACACAAGTCTATAACCATGATTCGTGGATCTGAACTAGGACAGTGTGAAGGGCGAGTCGAGAAGAAAACATCCTGAACTCGTTCGTCCCTGATCAGCGAGACAACTACACAGTTGCCGTCTCCTGCAGGGGTCTCCAAACTCCGGCCCTCCATAGCTTATTCAGATTTCCCTGTAACCGGCCCGTCATAATTTATTTATTTTGATTATGTTGTAAGATGTACAACGTATGGGTGAATCATACAAAATTATAATCATATGGTTTCATTTGACGACCAATTAAGAGCGTAACTGACATAATATAGGCCTACATATGTGATTGAATATTCTAATTGTAATCGTTGATATGGGATTTATCCTAAAAAAAATCAATGAGTGACATACATATAGGTAATCTACACAATATCGAACATTATGATTAGACGAGCTTTAGCGAGGATTCAATTTGACGTACTGAAAAAAAATGGTGTTCGTATTTATGTTTTTTTTTTTTTTTTTTAGTCGGTTCTCCAAAGGTCAAACGGCTACAGCTGTCAACTTCAAACTTTTTTCCAATATGGTTCCCCATCTAACTTAGATCTGTATAGTTTTGTATTATTATCGGGTCGTAACTTTTTTTTCATGAATTTTAGAAATTTCAAAAATACGCATTAGAATAACATAGCGGAGAAAAAAGGAAACATTTTATGTTTTACATTTTGATACACATTTCTAGAAATTTCCAGCTTGATCGAGTGAGCCATTTTGAAGAAAAAACATGAAATGTGCTAAATTGTTACCACTCGAAGCAGTTTCTACCCATTTTTACCCATACTATTACTATTCGCTCGTCTAACAACGCATATATGGCGTTTTCCTAGTTAAGATAAATGAGATATCATCATTTATCGTCCTACAAGATGAAGTTGTACTAATGTTAGCCCTTGAGACTTAGTGGAGGAATCGGTGTGGCCCTTGGGGTAAAAAGTTTGGAGAACCCCGGCCTCGTGGATGTTCGTTCTGGCCTACTCAAGATGGCCGACTATTTAGCCAAACATCGACTGTGTTGAAACACGTATTTTGCACTGTATAAGCATAACAAAGCCGGGGGGGTATATTCGTCAAATCCACGCTCATACAATGTCTTTATATCTATACACTTGATGACATAACAGCAAAACATGAACGCTACCACAAGACACACTTTACACTTTACACACACAAAAGACCACCCCCTCCCCACTCATTCACCCACCCCCATCGGCCACCCCCCATTTATACTGTTCATCTAAAACATCCATCTCATACAAACCCGGGTAATTCCTTTCTCCCGCTGAACATGCAGTGTTGTCCTCGATAAGCGTGATCACAATATACTCCCGTTGTTCTGATGACAATAACAGACTTGTTATTGATGGTGATTAGGTAAAGGATTCAATTTAATTCAGGAATACGTGTCTACCGTACCGTAATCTTACCGGTGAGGTTCATGCATAGTGACTTCCCCTCAGCAAAAACGTCTGTTGTTGGATGAGGTGGCGGCGTTCATGTATTATGTGGAATATTCTCTATATACGTTGAAATCTTGTTCGACGAGCTTTTTACACGGATTTTCAGGACTTTTTCTCATCGGGACACAAGAAAATATATCTACAATTTCATTTTTCATCGATGAATGGAAAATTCAAGATTTGTTCGTATAGATTCTGGAATTTAATTTTCACATGTATTTTTGTATTTATAATTTACATGACTTTCCTCCATGCAGTCATCTATTCGTTCATCAATTATTATCATTTTCAACACAATATGAATTGAGTGCAACTTAATTTGTATCATAAACATAAATATTAATAATACACAGTGAGTTTTATGAATGGTTCGCAAAAGAAAGGTGATTGATTTGACATACACATAGTAATTTAGTAGGGGATCTCATCAAACAATGAAGTTGAAAATACAATAATATCGAAAAGAATAAAATTCACATCAGCCAAGGCTTGTGTGTGGGAAATGAGCTATTGAAAAAAAAATACACCAATCATTGCAAAACGGGGTAAATAGTACATAATGATACAAATATACAAATAATACAGATTATATACAATTATTCTTCAAGTTCCAACAAATAACAGAAAAAGAAACATGTCTGTATACATCCGTATAGACATATTTTGATAATTTCATTTATGTCCATTGCCATGGTTTCCGCATTCGAATTCGATTCAGAAGTATAAATGCATCAATGAGAATTAATCAAATTAACCAGAACACATTTTTCCTCTCAAGTCCTCATATGGCTGGTTTGCGAAGGGTATACTATATCCATGTATGTTCAACTGTCATTCCACATTGTGAAACATTGCTGGCTTTCGATATGAAAGTATAATTGAAAAAAAAACACGAAAGCGACTAAACATGCATTTCATTCACAGCTGTCATTATATAAGCAACAACGTCGGTAACATGAATAAGTGACCATGTCCCACTGTGTATGGTTTTATAATACATCGCCTACTGACATTGATGTGTCGATAATAAGTATTGAGAACTGCAATGAATCAAATAAACATTACACTGAAAAGGGTGAATATTTTCCACAGCAATTACGTACGACGCGATTTTATATCGCCATATGAAGTGTCTCTATTGAACACATCATAAATCTTCCACCCCTATTTTGCCTCTACATCTATAGTGGACCTAGAAATATAATTCAAAAAGCGAAATTCATTAAAAATATATATATACACGATGGCCATCCCCTACTTGAAATTTAATACCTCCAAAACATCAAAATGCTTTCGGTTCTGTCACATGCGATAATCATTTCCAATTTAATTTTATAGATACAATCATAACAGCGATCGTGTACAGTTTGAGGTTCGAATACCAGTTATATCACTATGGTAGTTTTACACATTTGCACACACGTTGACAATTTCTGATCCTTCAATCTGATAACTTTATACTTTTCAATCTTATTTTATATACCAAAAACATGGACACAAAAAAACGAAACATTTTCATGGGCAATTAAATTCTTCCTCCATTGAAACCTTAGCTTTAATATTCAACTAAGGAAATGTTGGCCCATCAGATCCGAGATGACATATCGGCCGAGTGAGTCGGTAAACGACCTGACTGTATCGACTCGGATTACCTGATGTGGGTCCAAGTTATATGGCCCGGTTGACGTTTCGGGTGTGGGCGATTCGAGACAGACAAATATTATACAATTACAATCTTGAATCTTTCTAGACTATCTTTCTACCTACGGGGTCATTATAAACTTTTTTTTTAATGAAGTCTGGCAGAATTTAGTAGATACACGCCTTGGTTGAAAGAGTTCATATTGAGTATTATAGCCTTATGTGACATTCATTATTATACTGTGCTAGTTGTTTCATAGACTAGCTCCATTGATGTTCGTACCTTGGACTCTAGAGTAGTAGTAGTAGTAGTACTAGTAGTAGTAGTAGTAGTAGTAGTAGTAGTAGTAGTGGTAGTAGTAGTAGTAGTAGTGGTAGTAGTAGTAGTAGTAGTGTGTTTATTCCTTGAACCCTCTTTCGAGGAAATTGGTACACAAATGCCATATTTCAAAATATAATATACTTATAGATAACATTAAATGCTCGAGTGTGACAGTACCATCATTTATAAATTATTGATTGGAAATCAATTAGTGTGAGTAAATTAGTGATTACAGTATATTGAGTAAGTAGTACAACAAATAATGATACATTCAAGAACTACATGAATAAGGAAAACTAGATACTATACAGTATCATTTGAATAGCACAAAAAAAAAATGGAAAAACCTTACATATTAATAAGTAAATTTGATAAGTAATATGAAATCCAGCATCGACAAACTCTTGAACATAATATACAATATTAATTGTATTAATTGAGCTTCGTACTGTTCGTACTATATAGACTATTCGTACTTACTGTCGAGAAGTACCAACTGTACTGAAAACTTACTGTTCCAAAACTCAACTGCCCTAAAGACTGACTGTCCTAAAAATCAACAGAATCAACTGGCCAAGTGACCTGGATTCCTACTTCTTGCGCAACCTGTACAGAAGTTAAATAATCATATACATTGTCAACAGTATACAGCAATTTTCCCCGCTGTTAACCTGTAAATACCTCTGAATATTTGCCTTTGCTCTGTAAGTTTTCACTCATCATCTCGAAAGTATTAGAAATATCTATATTTTCCCCGTATTAGAATATTTAAATTTCCAATAAAATAAAAGTACAGTAAAATAGTGCAGTACAGCCAGTTGATTACTAATCATCATATCGCACCACGCACAACAACAAGTTAATCCAAGCGTTTGCAGTGCGAGAAGCTCGTATGCCAGACGCGTCGCCGAATTAAGACACGTCACATTAAACCAAACATTACTTACAATCATTTTCTTGCAAACACAATTAAGCCTCAGATTGTCGCCACGTGGCACGTGCGTATTGCACGGGGATTCGAGCAACAAACGTATTAAAAGGCTGGGTAAACTAACTTAAGGTAATGACAACCGGTTGCAGCCGCCGATTGTTTTGCTGTGGCGCTGCCGTGCTACGTGCTTGCGGTCGTAAGAGGAACCCTCTTCGAGAGAGCACGGGAGTAGATGTGAGGGAGTATTAGATTTTTGGGTGATAGATTGTGAACGGTATGAGATATCAGAATTTTGATGCGGGAAAAAAGATTGACGTGTGCGAACAATATTCGATAATTATATAACCAAAAATATGGAATAATAAGCCTACCGAAGTTATATCGCATTGTTCACTTCCTTGAATGTATACAACATTTCCAATACAATAATATGTTCACTCGACAAAACTCGCCAACTTGAAACGTAGCAGCTTCAGATCGCATGGAGTGTTGGGGTTGAATTTCCGTACATTCATAGAATATCATAATGATATAATGAAAGAATTTTATGTGTAAGGCATAAGTCCATACTTGCCTACATGAATTTGGTTTTAAAATGTTTTGACTGTTGACTGAAAACGGATATGAATGAACGAAAAGTTTAATTGGATTTCATTTCGTTTCAAGTAAAACTTTCGAAACCAGCTGCATGCGAAGTCATTGAATAAAATCAAAACGCCCCCCTCCCCTTGCCCCACCCCCCCACACCCAGCGAGCGGCTCAGTGCAGCCGAGCGATAACTTAATAAACCAATATTCGACAACATCTGGGGGTGGTGGGTGGGGGGGGGGGGGGGGGCGAACCTCGGGGATTCTAATTGAGTGGCTGAAAAGTTAAAAAGAGTGACGGCCTATCAGAATGTGTTCCTTCCAGAGCCGAGCTCGCGTATGTGCATATATACCTTCATTTGGTGAACGTTTCCTTGTAGGAAAACGCCATACATGCGTTGTTGGACGAGCGGATAGTAATAGTAAGGGTAAAAAAGGGGAAAAACTGCTCCGAGTGGGACCAATTTAGCACATTTTATGTTTTTTCTTCAAAATGGCTGACCCGATCGAGCTGAATTTTTTTAGAAATGTGTATCAAAATGTAATTCAACTTCACGCAAAATTTCATTTTTTGGGAAAATAATTTTTTTTTTTTTTTTTCCGTCATGTTATTCTAACGGGTATTTTTTAAATTTCTGGAATTCATAAAAAAAAAGTTACCCCCCAATAATGCCACAAAACTATACAGATCTAAGTTGGATGAGGAACCATATTGAAAAAAAGTTTGAAGTTGATAGCTGTAGCCGTTTGACCTAGGGAGAACCGAAAAAAAAAAAAAAAAAAAAAAATGAATAAAAACGAACACCAATTTAGGTATTTAGGTTTGTCATGTTACTAGACGACCTTCTATCGTGCATGGATACAAGCATAATTGTGCGGCCCTTCCACGCTTATCTCATGAAACCCGGCACCTCCATCAGTATATCGAGTGGAAAGTTGGTTTCACGTAATGTCCGAGAGAAGAGCTCGTCATCCTTCACGGCTCGCATAGCACACCTTGACACTGTGAATTCGGACTCGGACTCGGACTCGAAAATAATCGAAATTTGGAAATATTCTAACAATGGTGATGAATTGATTTTTTATGTCGACGTGTATGTAAAAAGATTCATTTATAAAGTATATAATGGAATCAGTATTTTTTCAAATGTTTCCATTGAATTTAGTATCCATATTCATATTCTGCATGAATTATAAAATTTGTGAAATTTCGAATTAGAATTTTCAGCGAACATTTTCAAGAAATGTGCAGTGTAATAAAGAGAAAACGTACACAAAATTTTCATGAAAATGATTCACCAAATCTGAGAAAACATTTCAACCAATGAATAACCATTAAAAGTTTTCAAAAAGTGACAACAAATGAAAAAATTGAACAAGAAGAATTACACGTAGTTTTTCAATTCAACTATAACCTATGAACTATAACCATATCGTTTAAAAATGTCTGTATACACTTTCAAAAATATACTTCATGTAGGCCCAACAATGGCATCGAAAACCTTCTCAATGACAATGAATTTCGAAAATTATTGGTTGGTGTAAATTATCGTCTGAAATTTTGATTGACTCTGCACAACCATACATATTCAATATTCATCACTCAATATTTGAAAATATATGTTCAATATATTATTACAAATCAGCTCAGCTGAGTCAACGATTAATTTGATAATTGATCCATCTATCATCGGAACATCTCTATTCAACCATTATTTATCTCCTTATGTTTAGTAAACAAATATTGACACAAACCATCACCAACACTTAACGCATGTTGTTCAAACAGTTAACAAACTCTAACGCAACATAATAATATCAATTCCTGTAATAAGACAATTTTCTCTCAATTTTCTTATGTCCACATAATTCTAATAAATCTCCACGCATCAACGGCACGTGCATTAGCTGATTGGTTGCGCAAGATTCACGCAACTCTGTAGTGAAGGACCAACAGCGTTTAGCGTACCAGCCCGCTGGATTCAAGCTGGATTTCCATGCACGCGATTCTCATGTCATGGCGGCTCAAGGTCGCGAGACGGCAGACATTTTCCTTCACTGACCAATCAGGGACAAGTCGCGAATCGCGTCACGAAAGTAGAGGTTTGCTCAAGATTTGAGCGGTATGAGCTCGCGATATTGGCGGAAGTAGACAGTTTCGGATACTGCATCCGTCGATTTATCGATAATCGACTTCGATTAGACGTTGACAGATGCACAAACTAATTGCTGCCAATAGAAGTTCAAGTTTTAGTCGTTAGATGTCTATACTCTCGAATCGCCAAGCGACTTTCAAATATGTTCGCCCCTCGTGATTTTGACGCTCGCCATGAGAATCGCGGGCATGGAAGTTCAGCTCTAGAGCGAGTATAGAGCTCTTGTCGGAAATTTGATTGCGTTTTGACACGGCATGACGGGCAATAGTCTCGACTGAGGAGCGTTTCACGTGGATGGGATTGATGTACTGACCGGAAAATAGACTGTCCACAAAATAAAGTGTCCGAAAAATATCGATATGAGCTATACTCGAAAAACAATTTTCTCGCATTTCTTCTTCGCATTTGATTCTCAGTTCATTTTTTTTTAATGCTGCTTAACGACCCCACCAACAGCTAGGTTATCGATGGGGGTACGAATGAGCGGGTGATAATGAAACGATGAAGTGATGATAGGTGAAAGGACGTTTACAAAAACCCATGCCTTATGCGGGACTCGAACCCACGCCCAACGGTCACTTCAGTTACTACCGCTAGCGATAATTAACTTGGCCACCGGGGCGGCTTCTCAGTTCATCACGTTTTTTTTTCTACTTGCACCATTCGTGAATGAAACTGACTTGTTGCCATTTCTGTGTCAATTTTTCAGTGAATTGAATTGTTTTTTCTCTGTTGATTCACGTCTTACGTCTCTAGGCCTACTTGTAATCGTGACCACAGTCAAGCTGTAAGCCCTTGTGGTATTTATATGTAGACTACATGTATGACTATAGACTATATGTAGACTACATTGTTGAAAGAGACAGACAACAATGCCCACAAGTTGGAATGAACCAATCAGAATATTTGGTAGTTCACCAGTTCACTTTGTTGCTATGGTGACGAATGGACATTGTGAACAAACATAGGCCTGAGATGACATCACATACGCAAGTAGGCCTATGCCTACAACTTGTTGCATAGTAAGAACGAGAGTTAGATTGAATAATGTAATTCGTGTATTTAATTTGTCATCAATAATTGATTAATTTTAATTGACTGATTGTATTTAAAGCTTAATTCGGATTCTCAGAGAGTTTTGTCATCAGCACGAATTGTACGTGTCTCACATCGGTTTCAAGACTTCTCGTTTGAAAACGAATGCCACATTATGTTTCGAGGTAGAGTAGATGTGAACTTTGTCTACGTCACGACTACGGCCTATGTTCACAGAATTATTAATTCTAAGCTGCGGAAAGCCTTCCAAACTATGTGATGAAACTTTTCA
This sequence comes from Brachyptera putata, assembly GCA_907164805.1. Lineage (NCBI taxonomy): Eukaryota > Metazoa > Arthropoda > Insecta > Plecoptera > Taeniopterygidae > Brachyptera > Brachyptera putata. The sequence goes on from OU015462.1 coordinate 54,913,069, forward strand.
CCACGATGTGTTCCCATGTGCATTCAAAGCCGCCCCAAACTCTTCGATAATCTGGGCCCAGGTTGATAATATTCGTTATTGCATTGTAGACGTATAAGAGCCGGATGTAGACCATTACTAATGATAGGAGAATTGACGAAAAATTAACGAATTAACTTATTGTCAAGTATGTTATTTAACTTATAACAAGTAATCAACTGCATAATATTTAATTCACAGTTGGTATACAACCGGCTCTTAGAATAAGAAAAAATACACTTAGACTAAATCAAATTACGCATCAAATATATGTACAATAATTATGTATCATACACTGTACACGTTACAAAGGAAACATATCGGTAGATATTCCATCCTAGTGAATGGGGAGCATAATCGCTATTCAAATTACAGCTCACAAAGCTATTTAACCATAATTATAATATTATTGTTGTCTATCAAAACGAAGATCCTTTGGCTGGTAATCAATTTGTCATAACCATTACAGAGACTAAACAAAACAGCTTAACCATTCCTCGACATGTTTTGATTTTGCGACTTAACCGAAATAAGCCACTATAGCACCCACTAATTAAACTCGATGTCAAAGCATGAAAACCTCGCAGTCTCTGTTTGTATCAAACCGCAGTCAATGGTTTACAAACCTTAAAACACTGTTTAATTAATTACATCATAGCATAGGGTGTGTATGATGAAGGGTTTTAGGGAAGGGGGGGGGGGGGGAGGGGATGTTTAGGAGAGGGGGTGTTGGAGGGCAAATACGATTGTTGGGAAAGTGCTCGATAGATTTACCACTCGATCCTTATAACCCTCTACGACTCCCGATACAGCGTACACTCTGAAACCAATTAAATACTAACCGAACCTCAACTTTAGAAGCCATTTATTCACATTCAATCTACTTTACAGGCTTGAAACTTGGTTGGCTTGAAGGTACTACATCTCTTCAACAATTGCGTTCGAATATAATGTTTGTGAAGTGTGTGCTTATTGAATCGTAGGGTGGTGAATTGGGGAGCATGGGACCAGTTGGGAGCATGAGGTGGTATATACACGGGAGGGGGTGGGGGATGTGGGGGGGATGTGGGAAATACTCAGCTGGCAGGATATTGGCTGGGGATTGGAATAGGACTGATGCATGATGGACCGGGAGATTGTCAGGAGTTAGGGGTTCGATTCGGCCCCCTAGCCCCCACCCCCCCACCCACCTATCCACCTCGTTTCAACCCGTGCGGGTATATATCGACGATACGTCACTGAACAGTCCTTCTTCAACGCACACACACACACACACATACCCCCTTCTCCCGCCCCTCCCAGTCCGCCCACCCAGTTCCCTCATCCCCAATAACACAGAGAAAATACATTTCACTTTATATAAAGACCTAAACATATAGCTTAAATAGGGTCGATCGGATTGGTGGTCTACGCGGTTGCTCAGGTTTGGCGAGATATGAATATTGAATATGAAGCGAAGGCATATTAGACTATGGAGATTACCTCTCAACAATCAGTGTTTGGCGAAGCTTTTATTCGTCAAGCTAAATAAGAATTGTTCCTTCTCATAAGGATTTATCGAACTCGAAAATATTTTCAATTTTGTTTACAAAGGGAAATGCTACACAAGTCGACTTTCACTTATTGATGAAATCAATCATCGTCGCTGGTATAGTACAATATATGTACAGAACATCCTTCAGTAAATCTACCTCTCTGTCAACGAAAAGGCAAGACGCGTCCAAATGTTATTTTAAGTAATTGAAATACCTCGATGCAATTTTCTTTTCATCCCTATTTTTCCTATATATATACACACACACATGGAGGCGAATGGACGGCCCTGCTTCTTTTATAGTTATGTATATCCATCTCACTCTCTCTCTCATTTTCTCTATTCACTTGCCCCCCATCCTCACCCTCATCGCACACCTTTCTTTCTATCACAGTTCTGCCCTCTTCCCCCCCCCCCCCCCACCACTCGCCTTCTCTGTTATCTGCACTTCAACTGGCCGGTCGCTCCACCGCTTCCTTGAGCCGTCTTTTCACGCGGGGCGAGCAGCCGACGTCGCATCAAGATGAAGGAAACATCAGCATTCACCGCACACTTCTACCCCCTCACCACCCCCCCCCCCCCCCCACCAGCACATCTATCCATCTTCACTTGAGCACTCGTAAACCGTTTTTACTTTACGATTTTTTTCTTATTTCAAAATTATTATTATTAATATTTTCATTATTTATAGTTTTTTCATTGTAGTTCGTTGCTTGGATTCAAGAAGGTCGTTACAGAGTTATTTATATTTGGTGACAACCGCATTGAAATATTGAAACAACTGAAAGGTGTCGGTTCAAAACGGTGTTATTAATTCATTATTCGTCGCCTTAATTGGGAGGCAATGATTGTAGATCAAGCTTATCAAGATCCCTCTCTCTCTCTCTCTCTATATATATATATATATATATATATATATATATATATATATATATATGTATACATATAAATATATATATATATATATATATATATATATATATATATATATATATATATATATATATATATATATATATATATATATATGAATAAATTTAATGAACCCCCGAAGTTTTTGAAGCACTTCATGTGCCTCCCATTTTTCGCAACCAGTATTTCCACATAATGATTTTCACATTGATGTTGAATGAATCTCCACAATACGCTCGTCGACGTTATCTGCACTCAAGTCTGTGGAACCAGAACCATGAATGATGAATGACGCACGAGGGCCGTGGGTGATAACCAGAGAACACGTAATATTATGCTGATGCATCGACGGATTAGGCACAACGAGTTCGAAACGGGAAACTCAGTCAACGAAAGTTCACCCGTCTAGGTTTACCAAGTTTTATGTGAGGTTACACCACACGGCAAAGCTACTCGCTTCGTTCATCGAGTGTTCAATTTACTCCTCCTCCCCCCTACCCCATCTCACGATGACCGCATTTCTATAGAGTATTCATCCTTCAAAGACAGGAGATGAAACTATCTCGATACCATCTTCTTCGTTTCTTATCTGTTCACATTTGATTTCTTTCCAGGAGCTAGAGTCTGCATGTCGGCGGTAATACCTTCTCGAGACGACATGGTAACGTACTTCAGACGAATTGGATTGATCTTTTTTCCTCGGTAGTTGACGTCTTATTTCAAAGCTTTTCTTCTTTTCCTTCTTCCGTCTCGGCGCTCGTCTGACTCACGGACAGTGATTCCTGGATCTTAGCAGCTTAAATGCGCTCTAATCTAATGTGTACCATATCGCTCTGGGAAAGCTTAAATGGATTACGTATAAGAACGGTGGTCTTAGAAAGTTCAACATAAGAAGTGACACGAAAGGAAGCACATTGCTTCGCCTTGCCTTCGCCTGTTAAGAGTCTTTAGAGTTTAGATCCAACTACTTTTCTGTATCAGTTACCTCTAAGCCATTCGGAATTGTTGATCGGGAGTATAAAGCTGATCGTTCTGCTCGCTGAGGATTAGTTAATTCACACACACGTATACACACACACACTATATATATATATATATATATATATATATATATATATATATATATATATATATATATATGTATGTATGTGTATGAAGTTTGGGGGGTGTATGTGTGCGGAGTCAAAAGAAAACAAGAAAATGTAGGTATGCTATATATATATATATATATATATATATATATATATATATATATATATATACGCATATACGGATAATGAGAACCATGAGCCTAGCCCATTAGAGAATGGCCCTGGTCTTTGCACGATCATGTGGCTTTCTGGGTTTCATAGCAGCATTTACGAGGCAACTTGTCGTTATAGGCGCTCTCTCCCCAAACCCAAGTGTTATTCGAGGCGATATATATATATATATATATATATACATATATATATATATATATATATATATATATATATATATATATATATATATATATATAGGTATATACACGGATACGTACACGATAGGTGTATACGACTAAGAGAAGAAGATGCTTTTCGTTCTGTGTCTATTGTACTGAAAACAGTTACGTCAATCGTGCTATCAAAGTGCGATAGTGCGGATGAAACAGCCTAGTCGCACTCGCATACGTATATGTATACTTCACTCTAAAGAAAAAGTATGCATGTATACACCTAGACTACCTTGATGCTGTGCTACTTGTTATCAGAGTAAATATTCTTCTCAAAGGAAAACGCCTCTATTATGTATAACATATATTTTTTGTGGTATCTCTACACAAATAAAGATCTTGAACGATCTGCGTTTGGAAGATATGAAAGAAGAAAGAGGGGGAGGGAATGAAACACTCCTTTTCAACCAAAACAGGTCGTACCGTAATGTTTTCATACATGTATTTATGGGTGATCTAATTGTGTCATATCTATGAGATCATTTCAATGATTAGACGAGCTTTAGCGAAGATTTAATTTGACATACTGAAAAAAATTGGTGTCCGTTTTTATGTTTTTTTTTCCTCTATCGGTTCTCCACAGATCGAACGGCTACAGCTATATCAACCTAATTTTTTTTTTCAACATGGTTCCTCAGTTAACTTAGATCTGTATAGTTTTGTGGCATTATCGGGTGCTAACTTTTTTTCAAATGTACTTCAGAAATTTCAAAAATACCAATTAGAATAACACAGCGGAAAAAAAGGAAATATTCTTATTTTGAAAAAAAAATGAAATTTTGCGTGAAGCTGAATTACATTCTGATACACATTTCTGGAAACTTCCTGCTTGATCGGGTCAGCCATTCTGAAGAAAAAACATAAAATGTGCTAAATTGGTACCACTCGAAGCAGTTATTCACCCATTTTTACCCATGCTATTACTATCCGCTCGTCTTACAATGCATACATGGCGTTTTCCCAGTAATTTGAAATTTGTTCATCCATCAACACGACCACATTTGCATTTCATTTTTACTTGATGAATTCTCCTATCGGGGTAGGACACGGCGTGAGCTGTGTGTATGGACGTTCACCGAATGATAGATGGGAAGACGATCAGACATGGGATGGATGAAGATGGATACGGGTTGTTTCGAAGATATTAGATGAATTCGATGAAAGGATGTATGGGGAGAATGAAGCGGTCGCGGTTGGTTTTGAGACCAGCATCTCGGTCTCATATGGTAGGCCCTACAGTTTTTTTTCAAATAATATTATTCATTCATTTTTTTTTTTTTTTTTTTTTTTTGATCCACGTATTCACAACTTACAACAAAATACAGTGATCAAAATTGAACGTTCGTCCATTATCCAAATAAGGCTTACCTGTAGAATAGATTACAAAATAATTAATTTCTCTCGTACATAATATTGAGTTGAAGAACAAAAAGAACAATAATACAATAACGTCTAGATCAAGTCAATATTCTCTAAAAGCCATTCTTTTATTGCTCGTTTAGCAGGTTGGTATTTATCTATTGTTTTATGATTTGGAGGTAGAAGATTGAAAGTGAATGGTATAGCATAATCCAGCCTTCTTCTTCCATGTTTATTATTGTGGGAAGGTACTTTATATATTCCTGATTTATTAATTCTGGTACTGACAATAGTATAAACTGGTACCTTATAAAGGTTATCAAAATAATATTTTACTTTGATTTTACGTTGATACTTTGTTCTCTATAATAGGAATGGTACGTATTTCAAAAATCAAAATCCTATACTGGTATCCACGAAAGAAAAAGGTCGTCTACCAACATACCATCAGAAATTAAAACAGTTATTTTGTGTAACTGTAATATTTTCAGGATATTGGGACTAATCAAGACGAGCTTTACAATGAGAAACAAAACTTCGTATTTCAAACGCATCGCATCATTATTGAACATCATAAACAACTAGATTCAATTAATATAGATGACATTTATTATCCTTATTTCAGAGAAAACTATAGAGAAGATCATCTCAATTTCAGAAATTATATTCAATTGTTTTGGTCCTGCAGAGACCATGAGGCCATGACGTAGGCTTCACCGGTTCTGTACAGAAACATGAAAAGTACCGAATAGTGTCTACGTCACGACTCGAAGAAAGCGTCGGATCCTAGACGACAGATACAATAATTAAAATTTGTCAAATTGAGATGATGATTTCTGGTTTTCTATAAAATTGGGGAAACGAATATCGTCATTTTTTATTGGAATCCAGTTTCAGGATTAGTATCAGGATTGTGATGTCTTTGAAATTTCAGCTCTATTAAACGGTTTTTATACTTATGTGTTCCGGACTTTCGGCAACTGAAAACTTTTATCTGTATATTTTATCTGCGAAGAAGTGTGGTCACAGACAGCGTAGACCTGGTGTCAAAGTTCCTTGCTTTTATTTTGAAATAATAATAAAATGGGGTGGTAAGATCGCCCTTGTGGTGCCCCGTCCAAACGATCCTACCTTTCATCCTTAGCCTTAACAGGAGAACAATGATTTTGTATCAAGTTTCGATGTTATTGAAAAAAATAAGAATAAATATATGAAATTACTGAGGATTTTTCAATAATTAAATTGGTAGATGCCCTTCTTCCGTGGATACAAGTACAAACATTTTCTTATGTAACTATAGTTTCAGTTCAGTTATAGTTTCCTCTTCACTAAACTCAATCATTTGTGTCCATGCAAAGCGAGAATAAAAAAAGTGACGGTCCAATTTTTTCGAGGCCACAAACGAACGATGTGGCTATGAAGATGGATGAGGGATTTGGTATTCTCGACATTAGAAAAGATCAGCACAAGGAATACGGTTGTTTGGCCGAGAAGAGGGCGAGGGAGAGGGAGAGGGAGAGGGAGAGGGTAGAATTTGAGCGGAGATAAATTCGTCTTACACAACCTTCACTAACAGGTTTCTACTTTTTATTTTGATCTGGACTTGTGTGTGTGTGTGTGTGTTTGAGGAGATTGGGGTGGCTGTTTTGTCAGCGTGAAAACGTGAAACGTTACGTTTTCGATTGTAAAGTATTGAATATGTCGGTGGGGTTAGTGTAAAGGTGAGTGACACACGATGGACAGATGAATCAGCAGTAGATTCTAGCGTCATCTTCGTCTGGAGCACGAGAATGACCATATCTCTCTCTCTCTCTCTCTCTCTCTCTCTCTCTCTTTCTCTACCTCGCTCTCTCTCTCTCTCTTTCTCTACCTCGCTCTCTCTCTCTCTTTCTCTACCTCGCTCTCTCTCCCCCTCTCTCTCCCTCTCTCTCTCTCCATCTCTCCCTCCCCCCCTCCTCTATCTCTATCTCTCTCTCTATCTCTCTTTCTCTCTCTCTCTCTCCCTCTCTCTCTCTCTCTATCTCCCTCCCCATCCCTCCTCACTATCTCTCTTTATCTCTCTTTCTCTCTCTCTCTCTCCCCCCCCTCTCTCTCTCTCTCTCTCTCGCACTCCCTCTCTTTCTCTCTCCCCTATCACTCTCTCTGTATCTCTCTCTCCCTCCCCCCCTTCTCTCTCTGTCTGTCTCCAACTCTCTCTCTCTCGTTTCTTGAAGCTGGATGGTTTAATGCGATGTGACATTGCCCCTTCTAGTAGAACCATTACTTCTCATATAGTCTCAGTTTCTGACCTACCCTATTGTCGACTGCCAGCTACCAACTAGACTAGTGGGGAAAAAGAGTTCCAACTCGCAGCTAACAATAAATCTCTTGAAGATCTTCCATTATAAACATTTAATTCAAGTATACCTATGAAGAAAACCGTTGGACTTGGAGTGGACGAGTATTTCCATTATACTTTGCTCCCGTCGAGTTTAATTTCTGTACAATTGTTGGAACTACTTCATCATCAATGTGTATTGTGAGGGATAGAAAATAGTATTTAAACTTTTCACAGCCGTCTTGATTGGATATGACAGTCTCTGATAACTCTCATAATTTCAGCACTGAATTCAACACCTAAATGAAGAAGGCACTGGAATTATTATTCGTATTTCGTACACAGTGTAGTGATACCAACAGACTTCATCATAATTATCATACAAACTTTACCATAATATGATAAATCTGTTGGTATCACTCCATCGTGTTTCTAACTAGTTCTTGTTTCTTGCTTTATGTGTATAGATATACACTAGGAAAACGCCTTATATGCGTTGTGAGATGAGCTTAGAAGTATGGAAATGTAGAATTAAGAACATTTGGTCAGCTCAATGTACATATACAGGCCATGGTACATATACAGGCCATGGATCACTTCAAAGGTTTAAAAACCGCGGCTGTCTGTTGGTATATAGACCTTGGTTTCCCAACAATGGTACCAGTACCTTCTTGATATCCACCACAGATTTTTAATTTATTGGTGACACTTGTTGCTCACATTTGATAGTTCTTTAATTGCTTTCTCAATTGCTTTTATTGATGTGTCAAAAAGTGCATTAAAAATGCGTTTTCTTCGTTATTTCACATCCGATTGTTCCATAAATGGCTTATTCTCATGGTGATTTTCTATACTTTCCAAATTTTTTCCGGGAAAACTGTTTGACCGATTTTTCTGAAAACCAATCCCTACCTATTCTGTTGTGACACCAATTTGAGAAAAAAAGTTGAATACAGTAAAATACAAAATTACAAAATTACACAAAAAAACAAAAAGAAATAACCAAAAAGGAAAACCAAGCACAAAAGTTTTCCGTATATGGAACGAAAATCTTCGCTACACTCATCTAATAACATATTACTCTTAGTGTATTGTAATGTGAACCAAAGTAGAATTGGTTTTATTAATGAATTTGCATGCAGCATGAGCTTCGTTGTTTCAACTCAAATTGAAAATATCCAAATATTCTCGTCACCTATCAAGGTATCGATCCTGCTTAATTTATAAGGCGATTATAAAGTATTAAAACTTCATGTGGCGAAGTCAAAATATGTGATATAAACAATGATATCGGCTGTAGTATTTACTGAATAGCTTATCTGTACAAAAAGTTGGGACCGCTACGAAGGGCAGGCAGCAAGACAAAAGCCAAGTGTCTAATGAAATAACACGATCGGTAGAGATATGATGGGTAATCGTTAAAACACTGTCTAAAAGTTTCCAAGGAGAAGTTCAACAGTAAAATGTTTTGACAACGAAACATGAGAAGTAGAAATACGTTTTGGCAGAAAGGCAATAACGAACCGACTTAGATGCCATACATTATGGACGCACCCTCCTCCCCCGCCCCCCTCCCCCACAAATCAGCTTGTTCATGAATTCGGAGCAACCATTGTAAATATTGGATGTGTTCTGTCCGGTCGCCGAACTACAGTCCCTCGTTCCCATCAACCCTGAGCCGAATATACGCACGCTAAGCCTCGGACCATTTCATCAATAATTAAAAACACTTCCTCCTTCCACCCTCGCACCCACACTCTTTCCCATACCATACAGAACGAAACAAACGTGAAGAAATCAGAGCCTCTTCTATTCACAATTCGTTTTTTTTTCTATTTCGAAACATAGAAAAAAATCTAATGTCCTTTTTATATCGTAGCCCCTGATTCCGTGAACTTGAGTTTCTACCACGCCCTCCGTGCACGACCGATGCATAACTCATCAGAAAGTTGAACATCGCTTCAATCATTCTACGTAAGAACCTATTAAAATGGAGTTACCACATTTTCCGTTTGCTAAGACTATCCCAAAAGATGGGAGCTCAAAAGCTGGCTGTTAAAGTAGGTGGGCGGCAATTGGTAATTATTTCGAACATTTCTTGTCTCCTTCCATGCTCTCTTCTGGATGCCATCTATCGTATTTCTCCCAGTATATTAGAATATATCACTTTAAATACAGAGGAATATATATATATATATATATATATATATATATATATATATATATATATATATATATATATATATATATATATATATATATATATATATATATATATATATATATATATATATATATATATATATATATATATATATATATATATATATATATATATATATATATATAGAGAGAGAGAGAGAGAGAGAGAGAGAGAGAGAGAGAATGGATGTCACTGGTCGGGGCAGTTTTCAAGGGAGCAAGTTTCCGACACGTCTTGTCGACAAAAATAGCTCTCATCTATCTTCCCTTCCCGGTTCATCCCGGTGAGCGACGACGGTCACAACTCACGCCGTCGTCGTCGCGACAGGAACAAGGTGGCCGAGCGCCGCGGATTATCCGCCGCACGGCCCGCGGATTATCCGCCGCATGGGCAGACGAGCACCACTAATGATTTTATATCTGGGCTAAGTCTCTCTATACTTGCTACTTCCATCAACTATACGGTCTCTCTAAGTAGTTTCTTAGGGAGTAATCTGTACAACGACTACTTACTTACTGATTACATCGAGGCATTAGTTAGACGACGGTGAAACTTTCTATCTTGAGAACTTGTGACATTAAATCAACTCTAAACGTTGAATGGTTTAAATCCATGGTGTGCACAGATTAATGATGGCGATAGAGAGCTTATATCGTAATATTGAAGTTGGAGGCCTGACTGTAATTGAATGTGTTGGAATACTTGGTGTATACAGTCGAATGAAATTGTATGCCAATAATTAATGATATGTTAGATCTAATTAGCTTTGAGAGTCTCGATTAAGACGTGATAAGTAGCCGGATGAACGATGCCGTACTTGAAAAAACGAATGTGTTTCTACTTCTTTCTCGCTCTTCACAGGTCAACAAAAAATTTGTTCGAATTTGGCATGCACATTTGTCGTCGTCAAATCGTCAAACTCGATAGTGTACAATTTTGAGGAGCAATCGGTTCAAATACTTTTGCAAAATTAATTGAGAATTTTTTTCAATTTCCTTGAAGAAACCTAGAGATAAAAGATGAGTGGAAAATGAAACAGAGAGAGAGGCAGTGACATAACTGTTCGATTCTTGTGTATAGTCACAAAATGAAGCGCGCGCATTTCTCTACAGTGACATTTATCAATAATGTTACATATTGTTGACTGTTTATTTGTTACGCTTCACTGGTCACATTATTTGGCATTATTTTGGGAGCGCATTCTGTAGTTCACCAATGTCGAATAGCGTTCCATTGCATTCCATATTATTAGACGAGCTTTAGCGAGGATTCAATTTGACGTACGGAAAAAAATTGGTGCTTGTTTTTATGTTTGTTTTTTATGTTTTTTTTTTTGGTTCTCCACAGGTCAAACGGCTACAGCTATCAACTTCAAACTTTTTTTCAATATGGTTGTCCTCATCTAACTCAGATCTGTATAGTTTTGTGGCATTATCGGGGGGTAACTATTTTTATGAATTTTAGAAATTTCAACAATACCCATTAGAATAACATAACGGAAAAGAAATATTCTTATATCCCAACGAAATGAAATTTTGCGTGAAGTTGAATTACATTTTGATACACAATTCTAAGAAATTTCAGCTTGATCGGGTCAGCCATTTTGAAGAAAAAACATAAAATATGCTAAATTGGCACCACTCGAAGCAGTTTTTACCCATTTGTACCCATACTATTACTATTCGCTCGTCTAACAACGCATATATGGCGTTTTCCCAGTTATACCCACATCGCTCATCCATCAACGCTTATGCTGCGATTATCAATTCAGATTATTGTTGAGTAGGCCTACCGTTACCACAGAAGCAAAGCCACCACCATGTGTAATGGTGCAACAATCAGTATCTTCGAATCATCGATAATATCAATTATTTTCACGTGCTTTTGATTACTGAGAATATAGTTCCGTTACTAGCAATACTTCACAATATAATTTTACGTTCTCAGATTATGTTTAGCTATTCTCAAAAACATAATTTAATGTAACCCCCAGACATTACAATTCTAGAGCCTTAAAGAACGACGAATAATTGTGTTTGAACCCCAACGAGTTGTAAGGGTGGGGTGATTTTATAATCAAGAGTAATTGATTGATGTTCGTTTTGTTTCCTCAAATTCGACCCCCCCCCCCTACCCTCCACCCTTTCCTTCTCGGCGGGGCGCAGACCAAGATCGTTTTATAACCCGCAGTGCATTATGCATTCTTCGAAATGCTGCAGCCTTCTATATAATATGGCATACCTATTGTTGCTCTAGTGTCACAGTTCAAACAAGAAAATTGACTCCCATCTGTTTGTTATGTACGTTTGTGAACTAGAATCAAACGACCATTTGCACAGAATCTGTATAGGTATCCAAATTGTAGTGTAAACTGAGATAAACCATACAAGGATGATATAAAAGTATGGAGGAAACTCCGAGAAACTATATCAGTGGAAAGTTGAAACAATAAAGCAACGTCTCACACTTTGTGGAACGATTGAAACTAAGATTTGTGTATCGAACAAATATTTGATGTGGACTTTCTGGATTCTAGATCAATTCTAGTCAATACTACTAGAACCCTGAAACTGAATCTCAACGAATAATGATATTTATTTCCCCCATTTTGGTGAAAACTAAAAAATCATCATCTCATTTTTTTAAATCCTAATTAATTTGTTGTCCTCCAGAGATCATGAGTCATGACGTAAGCATGACCAATTCTGTATAGAAACAATCGGAGTATCGAGTAATATCGTCACGATTTAGATAACGGGCTGGGTCCTGGAGGACGAATATATAATTCCTGAAACCGAGACGATGATTTCTAGCTTTCTCCAGAATTAGGGAAATGTAGTATTCTTGAAATGTGCATACTCTTATTTCTTCCATATTTTGATTTCTACGGAGGCCATTGAATGATTGCATATCGTGAATATAAATATTGTTATGTATTGCATAAATTCACTCAATTATTTGTTATGGGCCTAGCTATAGAGTCTAGTCTTCTGAATAAATTGACATTCTCTTATCATCTACTAAAACATATGAACTATGATATACTATATTGAGCGTTGTGCGAATAATTTCGGTTTGGTTAGCAATTATTCGATTAATTGAGAAATGTATCAATTTCAATGTGAAAAACCTTATTTTGAAGGTACACTAATATTATTATTTTTACTATCAATATTGTGTCCAACATTGTATTTTAATGTATGTAAACCCACAGATGAGCCTGTGTCAGGCTTTGTGGATACTCGTGAACGTGTTCATACATGATATTTGGAAATAATAAAAGCAATTTCAATTCAAAAAATATCGTAATTATTCGTTAAAATCTAGTTTCAGGATTCTGATGGCCTTTGAATATAGTTTTTGTTTATATTTTGTGTCCAGTGTCAATTTTGTGCCCCCGCCAGAAGATAATCCATTCCTTTATGTCACTCAGAAAGATCAAGTGGCAAACGACGAAGTACGAACACGGCACTAAAATACTTCCCCAGAACGAGTTCAACCGTATAAAAGAAAATCTTATATAGATTTAAAAGATCCAGGCTTCAGAGATCCTTATGGCACAAGTTTTCACCGTATTTCCTGTTGTTCTTTCAACTTTATGCTATATAACTCGTGCGATGTTTAAAAGGCCACAGGGGTACATTTTCATTTCAACACAACTTCTAGCGTGGATGACAAACTTGTGAGGAAATGAACGGCCAAATGCACGTACATTTGAAGGGAATATAGAAAACCCTTCGCTGCTCCACGCGTCTAAAAGTAACATAGATCTGACAGTGTTGATGTTTTCGTGAGACTAGTGGTGTACACTTGCGGGCACATGAAATTGTTCAATTCGGTATAACTGGGAAAACGCCATATATGCGTTGTTAGACGAGCGAATAGTAATAGTATGGGTAAAAATGGGTAAAAACTGCTTCGAGTGGTACTAATTTAGCACATTTTATGTTTTTTCTTCAAAATGACTGACTCAATCAAGCTGAAAATTTCCAGAAATGTGTATCGAATTGTGATTCAACTTCACGCAAAATTTCATTTTTTTGGAAAATAAAAATATTTTCTTTTGTTTCCGCTGTGTTATTCTAATGGGAATTTTTGAAATTTCTAAAATTCATGAAAAAAAAGTTACCACCCGATGATGCCACAAAACTATACAGATCTATGTTAGATGAGAAACCATATTGAAAAAAAGTTTGAAGTTGATAGCTGTAGCCGTTTGACTTGTGGAGAACCGAAGAAAAAAAAAAAGAATACAATTTTTTTCCAGTATGTCAAATTGAATCCTCGCTAATTAAAGCTCGTCCAATAAGCTTGAATAAGAAATGTGACCTATTCGCATGCGAATCAAAACCACTTCTTCTCTTCTCGAGTTACTATTATTTTTTTCTTCGCGTATTGTTCTTCCGCGTATTATTATTGAACAGGGAATTAAAAAATACTAAGAGTGATGACATTCTCATCCAACCAAATAAACCAGGTTTGTTGGGCTGAAGTTTTTGTAGACCAAGTGTGAAGTGCATTTGCATATTGACTCCTAGTTTTAGTGCGTTTAATATCGGCATATTTCCTTCACGATGCATTTTGATGAATCTTAATCGACCGCTTTATGTGACCGCAACCATTCTTACAGCAACTGCTATAGTGGATTACAAAATGGTGAATCTAATACAAACGGTAAGTTTTCGACAAAGAATATCAAGCTACCGTTTGGTATGTTTGCTGATGAGCCAAAAGTGTAAACAATTGAACACTTCCATGATATCGAAATCCTATTGCTACAAGCACACAATCATCTTCATCTAGGTGAATGCATCTATTTTTCGATTCAATCACTTCATCAAATTGGGAACCCATTCTCTCCAACTTGCCTTCATACAATTTCAATATCATTTCATACAAAGGTGATCAATCTGATCATGTATAAAGAAGATTTCTTAAAAAAGATAAGTGTTTGATAATGAGTCAAAAACTGGGAAACATTAGTGTATATAATAATAATACCACCTCCAGGGTATAAGAAGTAAGTCTCTTCCCACTGATGGATAACTGTCTTTTCAATGGAAGTAAAATTACATATATCAGTTTATTAGATGAGCGTAGCGAAGATTTTCACTGAACTCTCACGGAACTTTGTCTGTGCGTTTTTTTTTTTTTTTTTTTTTTTGTTGTTAAAGACTGCACAGGTCGCAGGGTTTGACCGATCGACATGAAACTCTTTTTTCATATGCAAACTCATCCAACTTAGAACTGTATAGTTTTGAGGTCTAATCGGTTGGATCATTTTTGAGAAACATCATTTAGAATTTTCTAAAAACCCCATAAGATTTGGCTGAGCGGAAAAAAATTTTAAAAAAAATCTCTCCAATACGATTTAAATTTTCCACAATTGTGAACAGAAGAATAATATACATGAATAAAAATTTGGTCTGATATTCGGACCAGCCGTTTCGGAGAAAATAATATAATAAATGTATTTTATTCATCGAAAAGATAGAAATATTAGTTGAAAAATGTTGCATTGTCGAAGTCACGGCGTTCTAGATTCATTGACATCGGATGAAGTTCATTTCAAATGATCAAGGTTTGTAGAGTTCTAGATTATACTTTATATAGACATCTCGCTCATCGTACAACGCACATCCTGCGTTTGCCTAGTTTATTTCCATTCAAATAACGTGTTGTATGTCACCAGACAACTGATTGTTCTGAAACCTAGGGCATGGGCACAAACAGAAAAGTCACTCGTTCACTTTCACACATGGCACGTTAGTTCAACTACCCCCCATGTAACACTATACGAAAAAACCAGTATAATAAACATAACTCATTTGGCTATTTTGATGTTTAATTTCGATTCTGATATTTTGATTACCCGATGAATAAAGCATATCAATATCAGTTCACGAATTTGATTGCTTAAACTCTCTCTGCCTCAAACAATTTAATTCCAGTGCCTCACCTGTTTGTTCTCTGCTTGTAGTGATATATGCAATGGAAACAACAAAGTCAATACGATCGGTTCCACTAATGAAACACGCCGAACATCCTACTTCTAACTCGGAGTCGAGTCAATAATCTCGAATCAATCAGAGACCTGAACGCAGCGTGCGCTGTATATATTAACAATTCCCCAATAAATGACTGTCAAATGTAAATAGCAAGGGGTTTTTTAAATTCCGAGTAGTGTACTCGTGGCTTAAAAGATTACATTACTTTGAACTAGAGAGGGGAAGAGAGTGTGAGAGAGAGAGAGAGAGAGAGAGAGAGAGAGAGAGAGAGAGAGAGAGAGAGAGAGAGAGAGACAGAGAGAGGGAGAGAGAGAGAGAGAGAGAGAGAGAGAGAGAGAGAGAGAGAGAGAGATAGTGTGAGAGAGAGAGATAGAGAGATAGAGATATAGAGAGAAAGAGAGAGGGAGTGATAGAGACAGAGATAGAGACAGAGAAAGGGAGAGAGAGAGATAGATACAGAGTGAGAAAGGTAGAGAGAGAGAGAAAGAGAAAGAGAGAGAGAGAGTGAAAGACAGAGGGCAATGGAAAAAACGTGCGTTTATCGATCGTCGGTATCTCACGCTGAACCCTCGGCATACAGAGCATGGCCTTTTTCTGTCACTTGGTAATGATCCACCGTGTTCGCCGTGAAGCCTCGTAAAAAAGTTAACATGGTCTTGACTGCCCTTATTTTCGACCTATGCTTTCAGGCATCTCCCCCCCCCCCCCCCCCCCCCCCCCCCCCCCCCACCACCACCCCGACCCAAAATACGCAGTTGCGACGATCACCTAGCACTTGAATATCGTCAAAGACGCAGTCGAGAAAGACGCAATGTGCAACTAATAGGCCTACTCGGTTGATAATATCTCTACAATATGACAATAAGCATGGCTATACTTGACTATACGATGCTTCAAGTAGTCAAACATTGTATACGTTTTTCAAGTCGAAAACGTTGAGGAAAGTGCGATTGTATACAGGGGATATTGGAGCTGACATTTGAATTATTATTCATACAGTTTCTGAGCGTGCGATGATTTTGATGATACCTTGTCTATCAGTGGCATAATGCTATGAGGACTCGTCACTACCTCAGATGGGAGGTGGATGTCTCTCTGTCATTATTATGAATTGTCAGTCGATTCGTTCTGATGTGCTGGTTTTTAATATTGGATTTAATGATATGATAGCGGGTAGAATTTTAGGATATATCGAATCAAATTTCAGGATATTCTTTTTTTACCTAACATTCAATCTCCAAATTTTATGTGATTTCATTGAATTGAACCGAATACTACAATATATTAAAGTAATGAAATATATTTTGAAAATATTTTCGAGTTGAATATGTTTTGAATGCAATTGTGTCATTTTGAATAACTTATAGGTACCCATTTCCATGTCTAAATCACAATCATTTCATTTGTGGGAGAATATAACATTTTCCACTGAAATGGAGTGAAAATAGCAAATAGATCATTATTCATCAAGTACCATATAACTCGGCGGAGTAACGGCGTGAATGAAAGTTTTCAAAAATACTTGCTCAATGTCTAATTATTCTGCATTTTGTTTTCACTCCTGTGACCAAACGGCAAAGAAAATCTCAAGCCTTGCGAGTTTTAAAATATGCCCAACCGTGATTGATTGTTTTTGGTTTTCCATGATGTCGGTTGAGCATCGCATGTCAAATTATTTACAAAATGGACGATGATCACCATTTTGATGAACCTCATTACGTATTTCAAAAATATACCTCATCAAATGAATAGAAATACATGTTTTGACCTTTCGAAATTTTAATTGCTCACATGTCGTCATTAGGCTCAGAACTGTATAGAGGCGACAATCGACGCAGACGCAGAAACCACTTTTAAGAAAAACCGTATCGGAATTTTGAAATCCCTCGTGAGAATAACTCAGGGAGAGAACATTTGGAGATTTTTTCTCAAATCAGTTAGAACTTGGAATATATTTATAATATATATCGAATGGAATTGATGGACATGAATGATTCACATTATTTCAAAGTATATGCCATTTGAGAGAGAAAAACTGTCTACTAATTGTGTCATCATTTGCGGCTATTGCAACCGAGAGCATGAAACGATTTGAATAATCAACAAACACATCAATTAAAGCGAGCAGGCGGTAACTACATAGCTTCAAAATCAGCGTGTGTATATAGTTTTACATCACCTTCAATATATCTTATACAGATACAGAATCTTGCTCATCTCACGAAGCATTTACTGCGTTTTCCTGTACGGCATCACCTACTTATATTGAAACGTATATCGGAAGAAAGTAAAAAAGAAAAATGATCCCTGTAACTTTTTCTCTACAACTTCTTCGTTATAATCATAACATGACCTCATGAACTTCGATACCGTCCACCGGCACACGTTTATAAATACATTAAAACGATCCAATTGGAACGTTTCTCAGCACACGTTTCACTGAATCGAAACCGAACATTATTATACTCTTTAGAACATAATTTTACTATAGTTACATCACATGTCGTGACGATCACAGAATTGAGTTTCCATTAGTGGACGGGTATTTTCTGATACGGGAAAGTAGAGTGTAATTTAATTTTTCATCTCTGATGATTGAAGAGTGGAATTGTGTAACGTGTATTTGATTCTCGGCTGGTGTCGAAACGCGGCCAAGAGACAATATAATACTTTTACGATTCAGGCCTGAACACAGCAGGTGAATTGAACGTTTAACAAAGATGTCGAAGTGTATCTATATTGATGATGTGCTTTCAAAGAATGTTTTTTTTGCCTTTTGTGTAAACAAACAAGTTTCATTTCATCTGTATGTATATATATATATATATATATATATATATATATATATATATATATATATATATATATATATATATATTATGAATATATGCCTACATCATCATGAAAATGTATTGGTTTTATTTCTCATCTCTTAATAATCCATATGGAAGTGTGAGACTTCACATAATATAGAAAATCTTTGAAATTTGGATGTTTCAGTTCATAAACTTGGAATCGTGATTTTAATTGTAGTTGAAATAAAATAAGAATCAATGTCTAGTATTTCCCAGCTCTGAATCATTGTTTTGTGTATTTTATTATGTGAGAAGTGAAAAATTAGATTTAATGTTGTCAAAAACAAGCACTGCATATGCGAGTACAAATCATAATTGAATGTTAATTTCCATTTATCCACTTACATGAATGTATGAATGCATAAATGTACATAGTGCATGCATGTTTGAATTATTGGATGGTTGAATGAGTGAATAAATGGATGAATAGACAACGTGCGAAGAGAATCCGATAGAATTGCTCCACCTATTTGATAAGGTGAATACATTTTCATTTCTTCATGCGTTTTCTTTGAAGTCTTCTTTCTTTCGAATTATTATTCTTATATTTGCTAAAATATAGGCCTACACCCACTAGATATCTGAATCAACTCAATTGTTAGCCCAGAGGGATTTTCCAATTTCAAATTAACTCATTTGAATGTAATCATTTTTTTTCTGAAGTACGTCAAATGCAGTTTTCTCATACTTATAATAGCTTAAGAGAATTTCGCTAACACAATTCTTGATCAAAAGAGAGCAAGCTATGACCTGTACGAAATGCAACTAACTATTTTCTTCCCATCTGTCAATAACCGACTTCATATATTTGCTTTCAAACGAGTACCGGTATATATTTCCATTTCTTAATATAATATTGCTGTCATACCCAGATCTTAGCTTATTGATCTGCGTTTGCTAACTATGGTTATTTCAAATGTGTATTCGAATAATTTGTTTTTAAGCAAAGCTTTGTTTTTCAAGCGCCTTCAAGCAACGTCGTTATGAGATAACTCCCCTTTACACATAAGCAGGAACAACTAATCAATATCGCTGATGGAACACGTTTTGCTACAAATGACATTAATGTCCCAGAGGAGTATAAAGAAGACAAAACGGGGACAGGCAAGGGTTAGTGACAAGAAGTCCCTTAGTCTAGACTTCAGTGGGTTCAATTCCAATACACCCCTTCTTGGAAAAAATAAGAAGTATAGGAAGAGTTATTTGGTGTTTTGAAAATCGAAAAAACGCCAGACGCAAATGAATGTATTATTCGATAATAATAATAAGCTATAGGCCTACTCAATATCACGTACGAGCAAGACATAGGATTTGAGAAATAATTCAGAATTTTATTATTATTATTAATTATTATTTCTACCGGTACCTGTTTCAAAAACCAATATTGATGAGTTTATTGTACATATAACATGAGTGTAGTCCCAACTATTCAGAAAATAAACACCACCATACAAGAATTAACATTGATAGCTCAGACCAAATTTGAGTTTATACGGACAAACACGATATTAACGCCGAATTGATTTCAAGCACCACAATGCTTTGTTCTTAGTTTCACATTCTGTGAATATGATAATACAGTTCATTGAGAAAGTATTCTTTAAACTTGCTTCCTGTAGCATTTTATAAATGCTATAGGTATAATTGAATACTACATTATGCACCCCAGCGAAATTATATAAGTCGCTCACGTTTCTTGAAAGTGTAACATCTGACAGGTGAAGGAAAAAAGAAGATTCATCTTAAAATTATAGCATAAGTGTGGCCCATATTTCACGAGATAAAGCAAAGTCCTACCTTCATGTCCAGGAGCGAATGATGTGCCTCTTCCACTCGCGCGAAATTTCCTTTCCCCAGTAGACGACCAGTCAGCTTATAATATCCGATTTTATTCAATATCCGAGAACTTGTTTTGTATTCAGGTTTTGTCATTGTATTTTGCACAGAAAAACGAGTGTCATAAACTGAAATATATGCTCTTATATCAAAACACACGCAGTAACTCACTTATAAGGATCCGGTGGAGGAAATTTATTTTAGTCACACGTAAATGAATGTTCGAACGATTGTGAGAAGTTTAGAAGTTTGACAGTTTTAAATGGAAACAACCAAATTCGATCAATAAACTAGGCCTAGTGACAATTATGTGTAAATATTGTAATCACGGCCAAATTGAAATTTTAATTGAACGTCAAGGTCCTCTTGATCTCCTCTTAGCAGATCATCACAAGATGCATTGAGGGTTGCATTGGTTGTCAAAGCAACGCAACCCGCATGTTTGGCATCCATAAGCATAATCAAGTCTTAGCCATTTTGTATGGTACTTTTGAAAACAAATCTCACCAATAGAAGTCATATGAATGTCTGTTTAATGTGTTCTAATTAGGATTGTAATTTTCAATTCGATTAATTCCAATTTTACATAATTTAAATACTAATCTTTGAAATTATGACTGGAAATTGTGAATCAAGTTCGTTTCAATCGGTTTAAGACGAAGACTACGACTAAAATAATCGTTAAAACTTTTGTGAATCGATCTATAAGTCGTCAGTCCGAATTATCGCCAATTTCATGCAAATCGGAATAAAAGACTGAGGAGAAAAATACGAATGGAATGCGAAGACATAGCAGAAGGCTGTTAGTTGGACATATAGTAGGAGGCTTTTGCTAGAGAAGTGCGATGTTAAGGGAGAGCATGCATGGTGCCTATGATAATAGAGAAATTATTCTTCACCACATTTTTTCCATGTTCAAAAACCAATGTAGGCGTAATTGAATGAAAAGTTCACATCTCCAAGATAATTTTATGCTCTTTAATTAATATGACATTCTATTTCAGTGAATTCAATCAATTTTAATATAATACATCAATGAATGAGAAGAATGTGATGTAATTCACTGACGTATTATCTCAAAACTAATTGAAATCACAAGAATAAGATGTCATATTAATTAATACGCATAAAATTATCTGAGAGATGTGAACTTTCAATTACACTGGTTTTTGAAAATGGAAAAAAATATTAAAGATACATTTCTCGATTTGTGTTACACCTTAACGATGTAGTGATACCAACAGTCTCTATCAGTATATAAATAAGATGGCCCAACCTCCACACCAATAACGTGGGCCCGGTATTCACACTCCCCTAACGATATGGCCGGTTTTTGTGGTTTCTTGTGGACAAATCAGATCCTGCTGAAGGTACCATATCGATGATTATTGTTTCTGTCCCACCAACCAACACTAACCAACAACCCCATCAACAGCTAGGTTATACGGGCCACGGGGGTACGAACGAGCAGCTGATTATAAAACTATATGAAGTGATAAGTGAAATGACTTTCACAGAAAGCGGGACTCGAACCCACGCCCAACGGTTACTTCAGTTTCTGAAGCAAATAGCAATAGGCACCGATTCCTGCTGGCGATTTAGCGACTCCCTTGTGAACAACAGATGTAGATACGAATGTTTGTTGGTTTTTTATTGTGTATGCTATTGCATGAGGTTATATAATATCTGTATAGGACATGCTTCAACCATAAACCTATAAATATAACAATAATTGATAAAAAAATACACAGTGATAGAAAAAAAACACGAACAGGGAAAACTAAGCATGAATGGGACCTATACGAAGACAAAGTACAAAATACAAATAATATGTATACAGGCATATAGAATGCATGTAGAAATATATATATATATATATATATATATATATATATATATATATATATATATATATATATATATATATATATATGCTTCAACATGCTTCCCCCCTCGTCAGCTCAGAAGGAAAGAGCATATGTGTATCAAGCATAAGGTCCGGGGTTCGATTCCCCGACGAGGAGGTATTTTTCAGTGATAATAATACCCGTCCTATCAACATCACGTGCTGTACGTTTCAACAGAAAGCCATGTACTCATATATATAAATATATATATATATATATATAGAGAGAGAGAGAGAGAGAGAGAGAGAGAGAGAGAGATCGAAAGATATATAGATGTGTATAGAAAAATAAAAATATGCAATCAATGGCAGTAGCCTAGTCAGTTATCAGCTGTCATAATTGGGAGAATAATTCACAAAATAGATTAGATATGTAAAAAACATGGATGCACCAAAAGTAAGTATAGTTTGTTAGATAAAATGCCTTATCCCGGTGCTTGGAACTATAGCTATCTCGTAGATATAACTTTAAACCTAGTTTATTTGATTTAGATACGGAAAGTAGGTCTGAACCTATTCAAATTTTCATGAAATTTTCAAAACCAATGTTACTGCTAACCTAATAATCTATATGCGTGTTTAGTTCGATCTAAAAACGATAATTGCGCCAGTAGCAAATTGAACTGAGATGAAGAATTTGCTCCCGGAAATACTTCTCTTTGAAGAAGCGAGTGGGTACAAGGTCCATTTCGCTGGCACCCCCAAATCGGGAAAGGCGGATTATTTTTTTGCCAATCGTTTGTGCTTCGTTTGTGCACGTTTGTGCTCGAATTTTCAATTTGGGGGCGCTGTCGTTTCGCTGGCACCCCCAAATTAATTTCTAATTAGCGGGCGAACGGGTTGAGCACAAACGATGCGGTTTCGAGCACAAACGTGCACAAACGAAGCACAAACGATTGACAAAGAATAATTCTCTTCTCCCAATTTGGGGGTGCCAGCGAAATGGACCTGTGGGTACATCTTCTTCATAAAATGATAGTTTCTGTTGGTATCACCAAATCGTGATAGTGCTGTGTTCAATACGTACTAAATTCGAAATGGGTATAAAATGTCTTATACTAGGCCTATTGGCGCAATTCCTATTGATACTAAAATGCAATACGAGCCGAGTATTTTCGTCTAGCAATTATGTTTAGTGAGCATTCTCCCTGGCAGATCCAAATTGAATTGAGGGTTGCCTCTGATGGAATTATTAGCTGACAATGGATGTATTCCTCCGAAATGATTGAATTGATCACATACAAGACAAGTGAAGAGTGATCACACATTATTAAAATCGCTGGATTGAAAAGAATAAATGACCGGGGTCCGGTTATTTAGTAGAACGTTGAAGAGTATGCTAATCGATCATATGAGCGTAGTAAATAGAATAAAAATGACCAAGAGAGAATCAAAAATGGATTAGCTTTTAAAGAATCAATGGAATATTAGATCAAAAGACGGTGTTTAGTGAGAAATGAACATATTTTAATCGAACAAATTATACGATACACAAATAGCATTGGTAACCACGGATATGATAACATTTTTCGGGGTTTTGTTGTTGTAGTTGATTTTTTCATTGACATTTAAAAAAAAAAAAAAAACAATTCTACAAAGCCTATTTGGACTTGCCTGAGACATTACCATAATATTATCAGCAAACAAACGTGAACACAAAATAAAATGTCAAATTAAAGTTACACTGTCTGTAGCATCATTAGGAACTGGAACAGGCCTGAAAATGATCAGTAGTACACCATAGAATTTGATAGTAATGAAGATATAGAAAAAAAATATGAGGATAATAGTGAGAATCTTTAATAAGTGAGTACGAAATGAACCCTTTTTCTCTTTGACATCTATATCGGAATTAATTGAATATCCAGTAGCCTATTCTAGCGAGTATTCTATGCCGCCCTCGTTAGCTCAGTCAGCTGAGGCTTCGCTTCAGAAACAGAAGTCACCATTGGGTGTAGGTTCAAGTCCCGCATAAGGCATGGGTTTTTGTAAACGTTCTCTCATCTGTCATCACTTCATAGTGTCCTAATCATCTGCTTATTCGTACCCCCGTATAACCTAGCTGTTGGTGGAGTCGTTAAGCAAACAATAATAATCATCATCAAGTGTATACCATCATATATATATATGTATATATATATATATATATATATATATATATATATATATATATATATATATATATATATATATATATATATATACGGTGAGGAACACGACTGCATCTTGAGAAAGCGTTATATTCGTCGTAAAGTTGTCAGCGAGATTATCTAATTACTGAAGTTTGTACAGTTGTATGAAGTTGGTAGACGACCGTCTCCTCGCGTTCATACGTATATCCTCATCATACCAGGTCACATATACTCTTGTTGACTCTCTTCATCTTCCTTCCGATGCGACTCTGACTTGGGCTCGTGATGGTCGAATACTCTTATGCAGGGTCGGCGTGGATACTCGGACAGAGTGTGCTAGACGAGGGCCAGATTGCGAAGTGGGCCGTTTGAAGACACAGGCTCACGATGTCCGGGATTGGTACGTCACATATTTAAGGGGGGTCAAATTTTCATTAATCTGTCGAAATTGAATAATGCACTATTATATGATATTGTTTTTTTTTCTTAAACTAGGAAAACACCATTTATGCGTTGTTAGACGAGTGGATAGTAATAGTATGAATGAAAATGTGTAAAAAAACTGCTTCGAGTGGTACCAATTTAGCACATTTTACGTTTTTTCTCTAAAATGGCTGACCCGATCAAGCTGGAATTTTTTAGAAATGTGTACCAAAATGTAATCCAACTTCACGCAAAATTTCATTTTTTTGGAAAATGAAAATATTTTCTTTTTTTTCTGCTGTGTTATTCTAATGGGTATTTTTCAAATTTCTAAAATTCATAAAAAAAGTTACCCCGTCCCCGATGATGCCGCAAAACTATACAGATCTTACTTAGATGGGGAACCATAATGGAAAAAAGTTTGAAGTCGATAGCTGTAGCCGTTTGACCTGTAGACAACCAACAAAAAACATTAAAAAAAACAAAAAACATGAAAACGAACACCAATTTTTTTCAGTACGGTATGTCGAATTGAATCCTCGCTAAACCTCGTCTAATGAGGTGTTTCTGAAAGAAAAAGGTCACGGCCTGATATCAATTACGTAACTATATCAGAATTCGTTACAAACCTGTTAATTTGTGGTGCAAGTTTTCATCTCTTTCTTATAATTTTTGGTGTGTAAGGCCCACAGAGTTATTTATTCTTGTCAATACTTGCAGTCAAACCCTCGTGTGGCGTTATAGATAAGCGATGTAAATTTTGTATATCTGTTATTTTTTCTAACTCCTATTTTCTCAATGAAAGAAAAATATATCAGAACCACGAAAAACGTATGTCAGAATGGTCGACTCTTTCGGAAAACGAGCCTCGATCTCCCGAATGACGGTTCTGCGTAAGCTGTACAATTAATATCCAGGAACAAATAATCACATCTCACGCCTGAAGGGGATAATTTCCTTGATATAATCACCATCCGCCATAGGAAATAACAGTCATGACAAAAACTTCAAGGTTAATTAAAACTTTCAGAGAACGAAGACAAAGTCCTAACTTGTCCAGGTCTGGTATTGTAACACGTCGACGCGAGGTTTTTGTATAGTTTCAAGATAAATTGCCATTAAGGAATAAGGTGGAATCGTTTAATCAACGGAATTCCACTTTCTTATCGGTCCTCGGAAACTGAAAGGGGCTGACAGTTTGTGTTTTCTTGATGGCCAACTCAGTTGGTGGTATATAGAACATTTTGACGGTCGGCGAAGACTTGAATACCATCATGAGTCAGCAGTCAGCCGCCCGTCACGGTGCTGATAACAAGGCGTGTGTTGCGGCTGGCATCTAGTCAATTGCCAGGGGCATGGGGAGAAGAGAGAGAGGGAGGCTAGGGGACGCATATGGAAGACTTCAGAATTAGAATTGGCAAGGGTGAAATGAGAATGACCATCGGGTGGATTTAGATCGAGCTTCATTGGGTCGGGTTGATTACATCAGACCGGTGATATTGGCGTTTTTGTGATCGAGTCTTTTCTATTTTATTATAATGATTGCTTTATCTTTCTATATCATTCTTCTATGGTCGTGCAAGGTGGTGGTAGTTGGAGCGTTCGACACGGAACTTTGGGATTAGGGTGGCGTGGAATTACTGATGATCTGTTCGTTTATTTCTGATTAATCCTTAAGGATTTGACGATAAACTCTCTGCGGTTTGTATGTATGCAGTGTGGAAAGAAAGTTCTCCTGAATTTAACAATTATGTGACGTCCATATACTAGGCAAACGCAGCATTCAAGTTACATTGACAGTTGAGCAAAATATTCATATGGAGTATTATAGTGAATAACTCAACACACCTTGACTCACATAAAATATACTCCATACGGCAATTTGAGAGTCTAGAAAGCCGTGAATCTACCGGCAACATGGTTCTTCCATCTTTTCGATGAATAGAAACTAGTCATTGCTTTATTTTCTACTAAACGATTGGTCCAAATTGTTAATAAAAAGGTTTGATAATGTATCTTATGTGTTTAAAATTAATGGAAATTTGAATATTTTCGAATAGAAACACACAGAAAAAGCTCCGTAAGAGAAGGATAGAAGTCTTCGTTAAACTTTATTCACTTTATTTTATTACTTTATTTCCTCTCAAACGATTGGTCCAATTTGTTGATAGAAAGGTTCAATAATGTGTATCTTATGTGTTCAAAATTAGTGGAAATTTGAATTTTTTTCGAATTACTTTATTTTCTCCTAAACGATTAGTCCAATTTGTTAATGAAAAGGTTGAATGATGTGTATCTCATGTGTAGAATTAGTGATAATTTGAATTTTTTTCGAATAGAAACACGCAGAAAAAGCTCCTTAAGAGAAGGATCTTCGTTATCGATCACCCAAATTATCCACTATTCATTTCTATCCATTTCCAATATCCATAACGTACAACACTCGGTCTATCATGCTATATTTACATATAAACTTGATGTTGAAGATATTTGTACTGTGAAGAGTATAATTACTCGTGTTCACTGGCCACATGCTGAAGTGGAGATTCAAGTCTCTCATGTTCGAACCATGTCACAAGACTCCCTCACCACGTACTTTATATAACAACCGAACTGTTTGACAAGGGTAACACCACCTTTTGTTTTACGATGTATTTACTATTGATGTGGCCAAGCTACCCGGTCACGCCATTAGGTGTTAAGCTACTATTACAGTTCGTTACGAAATAGTATTAACCTTTATTTAGTGAAAACTATCACGCGAATCTCTTTCGTAGAAGATATTAACCGATTATATAAACTCTGGGAATACAATCGAACGATCAAACTTGTTTTTATAGAACTTCGTACAACGACCGATGATAGCTGTTGTGTGAGGGATGGTTGAGTAGCTAAGGGATGAGAATATTGAGATATGATATTATAAGAAATATAAAGTCTATATATATATATATATATATATATATATATATATATATATATATATATATATATATATATATATATATATATATATATATATATATATATATATATGTATATATATATATATATATATATATATATATATATATATATATATATATATATATATATATATATATACATACATATATTCACATATATATATATATATATACATACATATATTCACATATATATATATATATATATATATATATATATATATATATATATATATATATATATATATATAGAGAGAGAGAGAGAGAGAGAGAGAGAGAGAGTCAGGAAGCTAAGGTTTCAAAGGTGATCAATGTCAGATATGCACTATAGTGAGATTGGAAGACAAATTAACCTTGACCCATCCTATGATACATCAGAAAGTCTTCAACGAGGAACTATCTCCTCAAGACATTGATTAAGTAAGCATCTCATCTAATAGATGTGTTATCCTTGAATTCTGTCTGAACCAAATCGCTTCGAGAAAAAAGCGACGTATCTATTTTCTGAACCAAAACATAGCGGAGGTTCATAGCACTATGCGTTTTTGCTTACATTTTGTAAATTATAATTACGAACATCTGGTAATAATAAGCATTTGCGTTGTTCGATACTGGTTTTTTATCGAGTTTTCAGAATAAATGCCTTTCGACATTTCAACATCGAATTGAATCGTGATATGATTGAACGATAACAAATTTATGAAATAATAATTACAAAAGAAATTCAATTATCTACAAGTCATGAATTTGATGGAATTGTATAGGTTACCCGTCGATGTTCGCTTCGGAGTACTGATCTTATACAGATGTGCATCTCAATCCAAGTGTATAGGCATTCAGATCAGGTTTATTTTTGCTCGCATGTCGTAATTATTGAGTCAGCCAATAGAACCATTATCGTGTAATGCCATCAACGTCGATAATATTGACAAATCGAACTGGTAGAAATACATCGAAATAGAACAACCATATTGCTATTGAGATAAAACCACGAACTCGATTACTTTACAGTAGGCATACGGAGATTAAAGTTTAATTGCTGATATTCTGAAAATAATTGATTTCAAATCACGAGTTTGAGACGATCATTAAAAATTATAGTTAATTGAAAATGGTAAGTTTTGTAATCGACCTTTTTACTAAGTAATGATTTGTACCGTTTGCCTAATACACACAAATATATATATATATATATATATATATATATATATATATATATATATATATGAATAGGCCTATATATGAATATATATATATATATTAGTGATGCCTTCGGGTACCCGGGTACCCGGGTCGGGTACGGGTAACGGGTAATGACATTTTCGTCAGTGTTTTTCCATTTTTTCATTCTATATTCAGTGTAAACAAGCAAAAATGAAACATTACCTGAAAATTCTCATTTTGAGAATATTCCCCTCAATTATAAATTCCGGTCATTTGCCCATCACTCTCTTTTATTCCCATTTCAGTTCATATTCTTTCTCACTTCCTCGTGTACACAATATCCGCATTGACACTATTCTAAGTAGTACAAACATCCCTAACATAGTCAACTGACCTTTACTGTAAGGTCAATGTATGTGTGATCACCCAACACGCGATCACATGCGTAGTCGAATAGTTTATGCGATAGTGATGTTATCGGGATCTGGAATCACATCATTTCTTACAGTTTCTTATATAGTTCTCTACTGAAGTAATAGTAAACATATAGAAGAGAGCCTTGAGAGTCGACGTAAACTATAGTGTGTTTGTATGTAGATGTCGGAGCGAGCTGAAAGACTGAACTTTTAAACGAAGCCAATTAGCAGTAAAAAAATAGAGTTCAAGAGAGGTCACACTTACAATCGTAATGTTGAGTATTTTATATTGTGATTGTTAGTATTTTGGAAATACAACTAATCATTTTCTGGCAACAGTTTAGGATTTGAATAAATTAGTTGTACTTTTCCACAGAATACTATAATCAGCTTGATTTTTCTGAATATTGTTATTATTGCATCAATGTCAAGTTGTAAATAATGTATTTCCACTGTATTTATCTTTTATGATCTCTACGTAGGTTTCTCGTGATAAAAATGTATATTGGTTTATTGGGTTGGGTGGTTACCCAAAATACTTTAATGAGGAGTCTTAGAACAAATATAAAGTATGCTATACGATCCATAGAATAATTATTTATATTTGTCCTTATTACTTCTCAATTCATTTCATCATTTGAAATTCCATTTGCAAACTCTTCATTCGTATTTTGTATTTATATTTGTATATTATATACATACAGTTTGTCTCAAAACAAAGATTATTTCACCATTTCAATTCGCAGAGCTGTCCACCACGAATACTAGATTCCTATACTCAACAAGATGTGATCAATAATGCGAATCAAGTATAAACAAAGTTCATTATTACCGTTTCATCATCAGATCTTAAAGATATCTCATTTAGAACAAATCTCAGTCAAATGATAAACGATCCAAAATAAATGTACATACTAGCTACAACACATAGTCCTAAGAAAAACACGCACATATGAAATACACAAATACAACAATGAAATACACACACGCACATAGTCACATAATCACAGCCACATAATAGCCACAAAAGTCACAATGGCCACAGTAATAGTTATTTTCACTTGGTCAAAATAAAAAAAAATACTTCGTACATAGAATATATTCTTCTTGAACACAAATCAGCTGGGTACTTATATTCAACATACTAGGAAAACGCCATATTTGCATTGTTAGACGAGCGAATAGTAATAGTATGGGTGAAAATGGGTGAAAACTGCTTGGAGTGGTACCAATTTAGCACATTTTATGTTTATTCTTCAAAATGGCTGACCCGATCGAGCTGAAATTTTCTAGAAATGTATATCAAAATGTAATTCAACTTCACGCAAAATTTCATTTTTTGGGAAAGTTAAAAAATATTTTCTTTTTTATCCGCCATGTTATTCTAATGGGTATTCTTGAAATTTCTAGAATTCTAAAAAATAGAAGTTACCCTCCGATAATACCACAAAACTATACAGATCTGAGTTAGATGAGAAACTATATTGAAAAAAAGTTTGAAGTTGATAGCTGTAGCCGTTTGACCTGTGGAGAACCGAAAAAAAAAACAATAGAAAAAAAACATAAAAACGTACACCAATTTTTTTCAGTATGTCAAATTGAATCCTCGCTAAAGCTCGTCTAATGAACAATGTCTTATATCTGACCATAAATCATGTACTTATATTCAAATTGAAATGCGCATGCATGACTTAACTGACCTTATATACATTTTATCGTATAATTAATATAGTAAGTATTTCCTAATCTAGACCTTGCACACAGGAAAAAATGTATATTCATTTTAAATTGTTCGTGAGAGAAAAGCGTTATCAGTATATCTCTGGGTCTACAATTTTCATTTGTTTATGATCATATTTATATGCTAATCACTATAATTACATGTCTGTCTGTGATTTAATCTAAATCCTATTGTAACAGATGACAGGCCTCAATGGCACATTAGAAAATCATAATTTATATTTTAGTCAGCATAGTAAGTACACCAGTTCTTGTGGCCTCATATATTTATATATATATATATATATATATATATATATATATATATATATATATATATATATATATATATTAGTGATGCCTTCGGGTAACAAATTAGGAACCGGGTACCCGCCGAAATTACCCGGGTATTACCCGGGTAATTTGAAAAAAAAAAAAAAAAAAAAAAAATTAAAAAAAAACTAAATAAAACTAAAAACTAAAAACTATATGACTATATATGCTTCTCAGTTCTCGGTAAAGAATAGTATTTGGCATGGCAACTAGAGAGCGGTTGACAGGAGAGGGATTCAGTACACTGCACATGTGACCACAGATAACGGTAGGTGGTGCGACTAGATTTGACGTGCGCATTATGATAAGTAGAGGGGGGTCTGGGAAGGTAGGTGAAAAAACTTATGTAGAATGCGAAGTTGAATTTCTCTCGGCAGCTTGAGTGATTTATAAAAGTTATTTTCCATATTATAGGTACTGGTTAGCACAATTACCCGGAACCTAGACGGGTACCCGGGTACCCGGGTAACAGAATATTACCCGGGTAATGCATTACCCGTACCCTACCCGGGTACCCGAAGGCATCACTAATATATATATATATATATATATATATATATATATATATATATATATATATATATATATATATATATATATATATATATATATATATATATATATATATATATATATATATATATGTATATTATATTGGCCTACTCATAGATGATTCATGAAAGATATCAAGATTAATTCGGGCCTTATATATACAATTTCAGTTTTGTTGAGATGATTCAGTGTGATATATTATTTTCACATTCAATAAATTGTATTCATTTCCTCAAACATGTATTGCCCTCCCAAGTAACATACTACACTATATAATTTGACGTAAAGGCAATCAACATCTGTGGTATTATCTTTATTTCATGGTAATTTATCACGTGTTCCGTCATGAGAGGTTTTTTCACGACGAAATTAACTATAAAAAATAGACAATTGTTGCCTTGATATTGTGTAGACTAATAGCGGCCTTCATGTTAACTTATGTAGGAGTATAAGCTGGTAACTGGCCTTCAAATTGCAGGTAAGGCCTAAATTTAAAATCAGGAATATTTTCGAATGAATAATGATTTTGTAGTCTTATTTGGACTTTCGTATTTTCACATTGTTTTGGTTAATTTTATTTATTGTAACATGCACTATGTTGTTTATGATAACTATTATAACTATCACCTTGCAATATAATATTAGATCAATGCATGGTATATTTTGTTACGCAAATAACATGACAATTAAATTGAATATAATTGTTATTTTCTGTCAAGAACATTTCCGTATTCATCGAGTAACAATTGAAGCGCATTGAGCAAAATCATTGTGTGAAATTTTGAAACAATTTTATCAGCCCAGCGAATTAGAAATAGATCGTTCCCATTGGTAAGGCATGATTATCTACACAAAATTGAAGACTGAAAATTGAAAAAAGGTTTTATAATATAATTCATGCATTTTCCTCTTTCGACAATAATATGAGTTGAATATAAGTTACGTTAAAACAAGTATTTGCTGAGTTGTCTGGTTTCTTGATAGTTTAGTTGGTCTAGAAAGTTTGAAAGTGAACCATTGACTTGGTATTCTATAACGATTTCTCAAAGGAATCAACAGATATCGCTAGCAGTCACTATTATACACAGACTGCTATTCGCTTTCGAATTCAGAACATAATCTCTAGTATAAGTTCCAAACAAAACATTTACTTACCGAGATAAGAAACAAACTGTTCACTCAAATTAACCAATAGAGTATAATATTATGTACACATTAGTTTTCACTTAGAATAGATTATTCAATAAAACTCTCTTATGATTTCGGTTTCCGGGAGATTTACAATCCGAAAATTATTTCTCTAAAGCAATGGCTAAAGGTTGCTTATTCAAGTTTATCGAATGTCAAAATGAATAACAGCGGGAAGGTATAGAAACGTGCAAAATGAAATTGTATAGGTCTACGATCTGGGTTTTTCGCAAAATATGAATAAAAATACGAAATAATGATGTATCATTCATTTGATGAACATAGTGAAGACGCTATATTATACGACATAGAATTGGTTCACAAGAATGTTTTGAAAAAAATCCCGAAAAGTGTCTTCATGAGCAAGTTTTGGAAATATTCAGCAAATCTGCACAAATTCCACATCATCAAATTAAATTCTAGCCCATATGTCTAACTCACACTCACACAAAATATAGTTGAAAACATTGATATTTATATCAATACAGTATTCCTCTCGTTCGATTTACTATATATTGAACAGATATTTCCATTCAATCTGTAAATTTTGAGAATTTTTCAGGCCTAAATAAAGTACGCTGGATCCTATATATAGCGGTCACACACCCCACTGCCCAATACCACCGAATGCACGATCCCTCCTGAAAATGTCAAAAATATGTTAGTATTATTTTCTACTCGCTCTACAAGTCAGGGTATGGACTGATAGGGATGCAATCTCTACCTTCGAACATAATTACCCTCAAAAGTACTGTATACTATATGGATATCCGTGCTATATCTAGAGTCATTTATGGCAATACTGAAATATCATCAAACCAGTGGGAAATATCTATATGCACCATACTATAGACATCTATACATATGTTATTTTTTTTGTATATTTTTCTTTCTAAATACTTTTCTAACAAAGTTAGGTAAGTTCATTTCACAAGAGCACAACATATCAACTTGATTTTGCCAGACCTCTTCCTCCTACGTCTCCTCTGCCTGATTCTGCTCTTTCTACTCCACTTCCATCTCAAGTCTTTTCACCACCTCCCTCCATTTCTTACTATTCTTCCAAATATATATAATTGAATGAAATACAATACAATTGTAGATCCTCTATCCTCTCTCAAATCTCTCCGCCAGTGGACATATAAGTACGGGCCTACGGTGTAGACAATCGAATGAAATCAGGAGTATAAATATTTGAATACAAATATGAATTGACAATTGGATAGGTTAAACGTAGATCATGCCTGTGAATTGCTTTGCAGCTCAATTGCATTGTATTGCAATACTTTTCAAACTCTTCTTTCATACAAAAACACACATATAGACTGTGTTTGCTAGTTTCAAATTTGTTATATGAATATTCTAATTGATGTATTCTAAATTATTTTTGAATATGTTTAGATGTCCAATGACTATGAGATGAATATCTACTTCGACTATCATTAAATTTTCCATCATGATTCATAAATTTCATCCATGAAACATTTGAAATATAGCATCGCTGGATGGAAGTGAAATAAATATATAATTGAATAAATATTTGTATTTCCAATAATACACCAGTTCAATATTTAATCATCTAAATGCGATCAAACTTCATCATCTTTTCAGTTCCCAGACTGCGTGGCTACTTGCCTGATAAGATAACCTAATCTTAACACATAAGTGATAATAAATTGGGCCCAAGTGATTATTAAAAATAGGTCAGTGTTTATTTAATGTTTCTACTTCCATGATTAATCAACATAATGTGATGCATCTATGTGAACAGCGTGGCTTGAATAGGCCTACATCGTGTAAAGTGCGTTGCCTCGGATTGCATCATGAAGGGTATGCACAGATAGGGTATTGACATATTGATGTATGATCAATAGTTATTGTTATAGTTATTTTATTTACTCATTACAGATTGTTCTTAAAACAGGTGGTGATGATTACTCTCATGAAATTACAATCAAACATACTCAATAAAATTATACTTTATTTTTTCTTGGCTCTCTTCTTAAATCAATGTTCTTCGTTATATTCTTTATAGCTTCGTTCAATTCATTCCATTCCCGCGTCTTTCTCTGAATGAATCCATATTTACCTACTTCTCTATCCACTTTTTCCACTTCTATTATCACCCCACCCCTTGTACTTCTTTTCAATCCCTTTCCAATTCTATTGCTGAATTCATCTCATTCTGTACATTCATTCTTGGTCGACTCTAACAAAATTGCACATTCTTTCTATTTGTCTTCGTTCAATTATTGAATTTGAATGATTATGAGAATGATTATTTAATTGGGAAAATGCTGCACATTGCGTTGTAAGATGAGCGATGTAGGCCTAATTGTATGAAATGAAAAATATACAATCACACCTTGATTTTGAAACCAACAAGTCACGTCTTTCCTCTACTAATTGTTGCTTTTTTTAATTTTCTCCGATCTTATTGGTTTGATTTCGTCCGTATTGATAGTATGCCCACTTCAAATTGATCTGATGAAACTACGTTGAAATTTTTTATTTTAAATCGACATTATTTGAAAATACATCCGAAAACCAAGAAGTGAAAATCCGCAACTTATCCGCAAATACAATATTATCCGCAATTCCAGTATTTTTCAGTTCTTAGTATGATTTTTTTTTCAAGGCTATGGTCATTTTTGAATGGATTTAATAGTGCTTACTTTCGTCCAAACAACTTTCAGCCATAGTGAAGTATTGGTATTGTCAATTAAATCTACTTCGAAAGATACTTGCATCCAATAAAGATGAGGGCGCAAACCACCCGCGCGCTAGTGGTATGGGGTAGGGGAGACGATCACTCGGAACCTTCAATACTTACATGATCACAATTATGTTATAATAAAAGAACAATAATATTGATTTTATTCATTCTGTTCATTTATCAATGTTATTTTTTAATTACCATTCTTGCATTTTCATTAATTTATTTTCATTATTTCTCACGCTAGATTATTATATCTTATCACTACAACCTTTACGATTGTCTCAATTATACTTTTCATTCGAAGTTCAATAAGCTGAAATTGAATTTGCACTCCTTGAGACGTGCAATTATAATACATCATTAATCAAAACCGATGTAAACCAGACAATTAAACTCGCAAGTGGCTTATTAGAGAGTTCAAATCAATGTCTAGCATAGAAATGATCTTGTATTAAATATCAAATGCAATTACAGTTGACGGAGTTAAGCTGTATGCAGTTTTATTATCATCCAGTTATATTATATAACTCTAGTGATGTCATCATACAAAGGCGTTTCGAATTTTATGATGCCATATGGCAAACAATGCCATAATTCGTTTGAGTTTTTGGTAGTTATTATCGAAAGGCTGCTCTATATTCTGGATCATGATAGGTATCAGTTCCTAACTCTATTTCAATTGAAATAATTGTGGTTAGGATTCTCTACAAAACTCATGTAGGCCTATATAAAATTGTGTTTGTGTATACATATACACACATATATATATATATATATATATATATATATATATATATATATATATATATATATATATATATATATATATATATATATATATATATATATATATATATATATATATATATATGTATATATATTTACACTATAGGCCTATGTATATATGCTGTTTCGGATGTTCTTCTCTCGGGACAACCACGTTTGCTCTTTTGGATACAATCGTTGGATCTGAAAAGATCTGTTGTTCCGACTTTTCGACAATATCGCACTTGTCATCTTCAGGGATCCCTGTTGGTGAGCAGGCTGCGTGAAACCGAGTCATATATATATATATATATATATATATATATATATATATATATATATATATATATATATATATATATATATATATATATATATATACATATGGGTTTGAATTAATTATTCCCGACAATTATCTAATTTCCTGTAACCATGATCCAGTGGCAGGTGTGTTGACGTTTCGTCGCCCACAGAAACTGTTCTCGCCCTCATCGTCCAATCAGCCGCGATAATAGTCCCTCACGTGACAAGCTCGTATCTTATTGAGCACAAGTCGGTTGACGAGCCTATTCGCATGTTTATCACGCGCTATCGAATAGTCCCTGCATGTGCGATTGGAAGCCCATAGATCGCACTCGTCCCAACCAGGCACGTATAATTAAACCCGTTACTTGCGATGATTGTTTGTATTTTTTTGTTTGGTACGTTTTTGATAACGCAATGAGTAGCTTGTGTTACGTTATCGGGCGATGTCGGAATAATGCGTGATGTGATTATGGATGCGTGACATGTGCGTAATGTGCGATAGGTTTATATTATTGATGAAAGATAGTAAGTTTTCGGATTGGTTGAATAAGATACGATGAGGGAATTGTCAGCATAGGTTTTTTTTTTAATTACATCGAAACTTGATACAGAATCTTTGTTTCCTAATTAAGGCTATGGATGAGAGATGAGATCGTTTGGACGGGGCACCACAAGGGCGATCTCACGAAATGATCGAAAACTTCATTTCAAGAATGTCATAACCCCGAAATTAGATTTCAATTAATGATGACGATATTTATCTTCGCAATTTCAAATTTAATAGAAATCATCATCGCAATTATAGAAATTGAAATTATTTCTTTTGTCCTACTCCATGAGACCATGAGTCGTGACGTATGCATGATTCAGTATGGAAAATATTGAACAAAATCGAGTAATAAGACTTTTAAATAGGGTTCTAGGTCCCTGAGGACAAATACATGATATTTATTTTCTGAAATTAAGATGATGATTTCTAGTTTATTCTGAAATGAGGGAAATAAATATCATCGTTTCTCGTTGAAATATAGTTTCAGGGTTGTGATGCCCTTTGATAATCAACAAATTATATGAAAGTAACAATGTTTTTTGATGTTATCGTTTTCATGAATTTCAATCGCGGCGCAAACGACGTATTTGTTGGCGCGTTTGATTGATGAGCAAGAAATGAACAGATTAAAGTGTTAATTTAATTAATCAATTTTTATGTCCCCGTTTCAGAACACACAGTCACATTGTATTCCATCATTGTTAGACTTGACAAAAGTTGTTGGACACAAAATGATCAATGATAATGATTAATGTCTGCTTAACGACCCTGCAAATGGACGTATTTTATTTCGGGGATCGAATAAGCCGGTGATTTGAAGGACATCAGAACCCTGGAACTAGATCCTGATGAATAATGAAGATACTTATTTCCATAGTTTCATCAGTTTTCTTTTACAGACGAGCTTTAGCGAGGATACAATTTGACATACTGAAAAAAATTGGTGTTCGTGTTTATGTTTTTTTTTATGTTTTTTTGTCGGTTCTCCACAGGTCAAACGGCTACAGCTATCAACTTCAAACTTTTTTTCAATATGGTTCCTGATCTAACTCAGATCTTCATAGTTTTGTGGCATTATCGGATTTTTTTTCAGAATTTTAGAAATTTCAAGAATACTCATGAGAATAACATGGCGGAAAAAAAAGTAAATATTTTTATTTTCCCGAAAAATGAAATTTTGCGTGAAGTTAAATTACATTTTGATACACATTTCTAAAAAATTTCTGCTTGATCGGGTCAGCCATTTTGAAAGAAAAACATAAAATGTGCTAAATTGGTACCACTTGAAGCAGTTTTTACCCATTTTTACCCCTACTATTACTATTCGCTCGTCTAACAACGCATATACGGCGTTTTTCTAGTTAATCACATCGAAACTTGATACAAAATCATTGTTCCCCAATTTTGAGTGAAAACTAAAAACCATCATCTAACTTTCGGAAATTATATTGAATTATCTGTCCTTCAGAGACCAGGGGTCATGACGTGGATGATACCTATACTGTATAGAAACATGAACAGAATCGAGTTGTTCCTACGTCATGAATCAGGAAGAGGTCTGCGTCCTGAAGGACAATTATTGAATTGATTATAATTGATGGTATTGAGATAAAGATGTATAGTTTCCTCTCAAATTTGGGAAATAAATATCATCATGATACTTTGAAATTTCGTTTCAGGTTTGTTAAATGTCCTTTAGGAACGATTTTTCGTTTTTCAATTAGATCCGAATAATACTCCAACCTGTTCGCTTCAGGTGATCTCAGCTCTCTGTTGGACATGGGAACGCTTCCGACGACATACTTTTCAAATGCATTTTGGATTTAACATCGCACTGTAAATGATAACTATACGATCTATTGACGTCGAATAAATGATTAATGAGAAGATGTGATGATGATATTAAGGATTCGTAGGTAAAGGGAAGGATAGTGGGAAGGGAGCGGCCGTCTGGCCTATATTGTAGGGACCATCCCAGCATTAAATTTGACTATAGAGGGAAATATGGTCTCAGAATTTCTCGTATGGCGGAGTAAAGATAGTCCTACCTCTGGTAAGAGCATAACGAGCGTTAGCAGCTGCCTCTGAATTTCAATTTACTTTCGTTATTATGACAGTATATTGTCTTCGATAATCATAAATTCATAATTACTCAACTTATATTGAAGTTGTCAAGATCAGGTGTTCTCTGTTCTCTGTGCGGTGGTTACCGTGTCGTGTGGTAATTGGATTTCAGGCAGATATTCGTGGAGCGATTCGCGTCATGTGATCTCTCCGTGAAGTTTCATCGTCACAATGACAAACATGGAGATGTGAGCTGATGATGATATAAACCTCGAATAACTGTTGCAAACTTATATATATATATATATATATATATATATATATATATATATATATATATATATATATATATATATATATATAAATATCCCCCTGACCCAATGATATATTTGGAAACAGGGTTAGATAATTATTATATATATATATATATATGATCATTAAACTTCTTGGATACGAGCCAATATCGAGATGTGTGGGATATTTTAGCCATGTCATAAAAGATACGTCTCGACCGGGAGGGGTGCCACATATTCAATAACATTTAGAGTATTTTTCAGGACAGATGGAGAAAATAATGAGAATACCAAGATAAGGGGGAAGACCCCTTCTGGCCCCACGGTGAATTTTTTTAAATTACCTCTTTTTAACACGATTTAACGTGTTTCAGATGAGATTTAGATGACAAAACTGATTGTTTTGAAGAACTAGAGGTGCCCATAACTGATATTTGCCAATCATAGTTATTGTAACTGCAGGGTCATTCTGGGTCATTTAGCGTCACGGACAAGGACTCAATTGTGAACCCCAAAACCTGTATGTGCATAGTGAAAGTAATTGCAAGTGAGGGAGGAACCAAGTCCGGCAGGAAAATTTTCGAAAATGTCTCTTTTTAAATACGATTCTAAGGATTTGGAAACTACTCGAAATTTCTGAAATTCATGAATCAATTAGTGTGGTAAGGAAGCTAGTTTTGTTGAATGACTGATCCAAGAAAATAAAACGCTGAATTAATCTATCATTCGATATAACAATGCTGTTCGAATAATAACATTTACTCCACCCATTAATGCATAAGATAGAATATGATTTATGGAATAGATCCATAAAATAAATGATAATGGAAAAAAATCCCTGAAGATCTATGATATCTTCAGAAGCCCAGAATATAACTCCGAGCTATCACATAATTATATAAGTAACCCATTAATAATTATCACGAATAATTCTATGATATAATTAAATTTTACTACATATAATTTTCGGTTGGTTATATCGCGATATTACGTACAACCTCAATATATATTTACCGAATCACTGAAAATAATTCACTGTAACGGCATCAACAGGAAATCCGTTTCAAAAAGTTCAACCTTCCAATTGTCACATGTATCTAATTTTCATTCAAAGTAATAATTCCTAACAGTTGAATAATCATCATCATAATGTCCCGTTTTAATACTCAGACCTGAGCCTAATACAGTGTACACACATCCAGTAAGGCACTGACGTCGTTCATTTCTTCTCCAATGAGTAACAAATAACAATAAAAAAAGTTCTAATTGCAAGTGCAAGCAGAGCAGCTCTATAACCTGGTTCAAGGGCGTCCGTCCTACCTCAACGTGATGTGCAGTGCAGTGCAGTCCCTGTTCCATGCACGTCTAGCAATATTATGCAGACGAGTGCACTCGTTTACATGGAACACTGATGCGTTGCATTGCACCTTGCATTGCCTGCATTTTGTGCAACAATGCATTGACAGCAGAGTTAAAGTACTCGGATGAATAAAAAAAAGGAAACTAATTTATAATAATAAAAACATGTTTTTGTTGTAGCGCTAAGTTGAAAACAAGTAAATCGTTTGAATTAGATAATTAAATACAATTTATATTACGTCATACTGCACTAGTGTGTACATCCTATTCGTGTAATAAATGTATAGATAAAATGGATTATTTAACTTGTTCTGATCTAATCACGTAATTCTGTTTTGCTTTTTTTGAATTCATTCAACCTTTTGTTCTATAATAAAATGAATTGAACCCGAGAGAATGAAAACTGACTATACAATGGAATCATCAAACGAGGAATTACATAATGAATAAGATCATTAAAATTCTCCATTTATGTAATCCATGTTGTAATGATATATATTGTTATATCCACCAAATAATATTTTAATCTATAGGAAACGTATTTGCGCTTACATTCACTCGAATTTTTTTCATTTTGTTCTTTCTTCTCCTGATCAATATTCCCATTTTTCAGAAAGTCGAGTATGAATATTACAGTTGGATAAGCAAAGTGACGACTCAATTTTACCGAACTCGGAAAAAAAGGTTTTTTTTTCTGTCAGGTCAAACTGATGAGAGTAATTTGATGAACTTGCCACATACATGTGTCGTTAACTAATTCGATAACGTAATGTTTTAAGGTGCAATCGGTTGGACCACTTTCAAGAAAATTTAATTCAAAGGTTTCGGAAACACCCATGAGGATAACCCAGAGGGGAAAATATGGAAAAACAGATTTTCATGAAACTTAGCACATGAATGAACAGATTATTCCACAGTTTCACTTGAATCTGTAGAACAGTTTCTGAGACGAACATCAATGAGTACTTTTGCATCATCAATTTAATCATTTTCAATATTCAAACAATATGTTATCATCAATTAAACGGCTTCAAGAATGCCATCAGAAGGTGATCAACAATTTCGAACAATTGGTTCTTGAAGTGATCATGTAGGCAGTGAGCTAAAAGATTCGAATCAAGGTGTGTACACCTTAATTTCGGATCTGTTACCATTTATCTAGTATATTTCATTTAAAATATTGCTCATACCAAATAATGTTGAATATATCAACAATTCTAATCAAGTATAGGTATATTCATTCATATAGATTCACATCATTCTCATAAACTCTGATAATGTCACTTTCATTACACAATTGATTTTTTGAATAACAATTTTCATCATTATAAAACTAAAAATCAATTATTTGAAATAAATCTTATTTCGGTAGATAACCACACAGTACTCATTCAAAGAGTGCATCGATCTGCACAAAACTTGGAAACTCAAAATCACTCAATTCAATTTCAAAATACATTTGCATAAGATGCGATCATAACTGTCATATTAGATATATCATTGTTAGATTGTTGAACATGAGAATTATCAATTCAGTGAATTAGCATTGAATGGAATGGATAATGTAAGTTA
Source organism: Brachyptera putata (assembly GCA_907164805.1). Classification (NCBI taxonomy): domain Eukaryota; kingdom Metazoa; phylum Arthropoda; class Insecta; order Plecoptera; family Taeniopterygidae; genus Brachyptera; species Brachyptera putata. The sequence goes on from OU015462.1 coordinate 54,956,012, forward strand.
TATCGAGTTAAATTAATCACATTATAACAAGATAGTGGGCTTAATAGGTGAAGTCACACCAATATATATCTCTGGAAGTGCTATACTGGCGAACATAATTATTACTGGCACAAGAAATCGACTGTTTTCATTCTCTATTATTCAGTGTGTAGGTTAATAATATTCATGTTAAATGTATGGTAATTTGAATATGATATACGTGTTAGGAGGTGCTGTTAGATTACTGAGAGATTGGAAATAAAAGCAGAAGTATGAGTCGAATAATTTTTCAAGTACACTATCAAGATGAGTTCTTTGTTTCCAAATTGTAATGGTCTATTAGAGAATCATTCATAATATCGACAAGATCGACCCGAAATCTTGAAACAATTCCAAGAGGTGCAACTTCGAAATGGTCTCACTTATTCACCATCAGTCATAATTGGGAAATGAAGGTTATTTATCAAAATTTTGAAGTCGAAAGAAAGGTTCAATTTCCAATATAAAAAAAAAAATATATATATATATATATATATATATATATATATATATATATATATATATATATATATATATATATATATATTACATGCCCATATGTTTTGAGTACGGTGAGGAAATCTGAATTTCTGATTTCCAGTAACTGATACATACATTCCCTCAATATATTCTCAAATCTGTATGAGGATAATATACCATATTATTCCAAGTGATTCGATGGATGGATCCTTTCGACAAGCGACAAGTTGGAGGGTCAACTAAAAGCACAAACTCATCATTTATCAAGTATTCAAATCAAAACTGTTCGTTCTGTTCTGGATTCCAATCAAACATATCTGTTTCAATATTAGAACATTACAGATTGATTAACATAAAATACATCCATTACATAAACCAGAAATAATGTGTGGGCGAACATGTCGCGAGAGAAAATATTATAATCAATTGTTGCACTGAATTATTCTCCTTGGACAAATATTATTTTGACTCAGTATACTGTTTACATTCCTCCGAACAGTCATTGGACGAGCATTAGCGAGGATTCAATTTGACATGAAAAAATTGGTGTTCGTTTCTATGTTTTTTTTTTAATGTTTTTTTGTCGGTTCTCCACAGGTCAAACGACAACAGCTATCAACTTCAAACGTTTTTTCAATATGGTTCCTCATCTAACTTAGTTCTGTATAGTTTTGTGGCATTATCGGATAGTAACTTATAATTTTATGAATTTTAGAAATTTCAAACTTACCCATTAGAATAACACAGCGAAGATGAAAGAAAATATTTTCATTTTCCAAATAAATGAAATTTCGCATGAAGTAGAAAAACATTTTGATACACATTTCTGGGAATCACCAGCTTGATCGGGTCAGCCATTCTGAAGAAAAATTATAAAATATGCTAAATTGGTACCACTCGAAGCAGTTTTTTACCCATTTTCACCCATACTATTAATATCCGCTCGTCCAACAACGCATATATGACGTTTTCCTAGTTTACATCAACAGACACACATTAATTCAACATGATTGTCTCATATTTGTTCTTGTGTATACTATAATAATAATGTATTCTAACAATACCGTCTGATACAGGTCTGGGTCTTTGACACTGTCTCAGATGGAAGGTGGTCAGTGGAGTGGAAACCGAGCCGCGTCATAATTAATCAGCATCTTCGTCATACATTTCAACACCGAGTAGAACAGCAACGTCAACACAACATCCCACGTTAAACCAACTCGCTACGTAACACAGCAGTTCATTATTCACTTCATTATAAACTAGTCTTGCCTGTGTAGGGATAATTTGTTGATAGTGGGCATCCCTCTGTGGTGATGACTTTTTTCCTAACGACCCCATCAACAGATCGGTTATACGGGGTTACGAATGAGCAGGTGATTATGGAACTATTTTATTCATTAAAAAAAAAATGATACAACATTCGACATTCGCAAGTGAATGGTCAAGGATGAGATAGAACACTATATATATGTATGAAAAAAAAAAAATATCGAAAATATAAACAAATTGCAAACAAACCCTTTTTTTTTATAACATCGAAACTTGATACAAAATCATTGTTCCTCAATTAAGACTATGGATGAAAGATGAGATCTTTTGAACCGGGGTACCACAAGGGCAATCTCACCATCCCATTTATAAAAAATATTATAAATGAAATTTAGTCAATAGTATACAGATTCTATTCTCTATAAATACCTATAGCAACTTGCAAGTCGAATATAAGGATCAGGAAGTGAATATTATTATTGAGTCATATGAACAATGAAAAAATGATGCTAACTCAGACTTGGAGGACATTTACATGAATCCATGCTTTATGCGGGACTCGAACCCATACCTATAACGTGAGCTTACTTTCTAAAGCGATGCTTCAGCTGACTGAGCTACGGCTTTAGACTGTTGAAATCATGATAATAATAAGGAATTATCCTATAAAATATAAACCCATGAAAAATATGCCCGGAATCGAACCTGGTATCATGACTGAAGTTCATCGCTCTGAAGCGACGGATTTACCATCTCAGTGGATCCTTATCAATTATCAACCTGAATAAAGTTTGGAATCAATTGTCGAAAGTGTGATTTATGGAATATATAAATGAGACACTTTTATCTTGAGTAATTCAATGCCATTGTGATTTGAAAGTTATACTATTGATTTGTATTCATGATTATATTGCTCTATTCAAAGTAGCTAACCTCCATACCTCCTATTTTAGCGACATATTATCATTATTGCTTCAGTAGTGAGCAATTACAAAATTACTCAAGCATTGTTATTGTTAGCTGAATCAGGGATAGGTACAGTTAACCTTTGACCTTTGATGCGTTAACCTTATTACATGGAAATGGAAAAATGTCGAAGTGTACGTGATAGAAATAATTAGTATTCCATTACAAGATCTTCAAGGCGATGATGTAATTCATTGTGAAAATAGTTCATTAATTGAAATTGAGTATGGTGAGATCACCCTTGTGGTGCCCCGAAAGAACGATCCTACATTTCATCCTCAACCTCAAGGGGGGGGGGGGGGTACAGGCACGGTGCTTATAAAAATAGAGAAATTCACTTTCACAATTTTTTTTCTATTTTCAAAAACTGTGTAATTGAATCAGAAGTTCGCATCTCCAAGATAATTTCATGCTCTTTGATTACCTTGACATTCTATTTCAGTGAATTCAATCTGTTTTGAGATAATACGTCTATGAATAAAAAGAATGTGATGAAATTCACAGAAATAAACTGTCATATCAATTACAGATCGTGAAATTATCTTGGAGATGTGAATTTTTGATCCAATTGCACTAGTTTTTGGAAGATTGGGGTGGTAAGATCGCCCTCGTGGTGCCCCGTTCAAACGATCTAATCTTCCATCCATAGCCTTAATTGAGGAACAATGATTTTGTATCAAGTTTCGATGTTATTAAAAAAAAAAAGGGTTTTTGGAAACGGAAAGAAAAAGTAAATTTAAATTTGTAAGCACCTTGCACGCACCCCCTCAATTGGGGAACAATGATATTGCATCAAGATCAATGTTAATAGAAAAAACAAAGTGAAATAATTGTTACCAAGGTTAGTTACGATTGAATGAGTACGTACAATACAGTTTGACTCGAAGTGGTAAAAATGTATACAATGGGGCGTATTTGTCTAGATAAATATAATTATATCCCATATAATATTGACTTATAGGGGTAAATAGACTGATTGTACATAACAATAAAATTAGATTATCAACACATAACATGCAAACTGCCTTCATTTCTGTGAACCATATGCATGTCTGTGTTGATGTCATTGACTTAGATCGGGGTTAGAATTCTTCTTATCTATATCTCCTTTACATTGGAATAAAATGTAAGATTTTATATATATATTACATACATTATGTAAGAGCCTATCTGGTTTCATCAATAAATAACAAATATGATAGTTATTTCTATGGATCGAAGGATTCAGTATTCATCAAATGTCGCCGGTTAATTGTATGAGGATGAGCGTAGCGAAGACTACCCATTCAGATTTTCTGGCTAATATATGCTATCGAGAGAAACTTTCAAGAAGAGGAGTTTGATTATTAAATGTTATTTGATTGGTTTGCATATCGTTAACGAATTCATGATCATTCTACATCATTTTGAAGTTATTCTCATCGAATTATATCAATTTGTATCAACATAAAAATATTCATAAGGGCAAGATTCGATGTGATGAAGAATGATATTGAAAGAAGAGTAATTTTTATTGGTTATTGAAGAGCTATACACACCTAGATTTTGAATCTACTCAACTCACTGCCTTCCTTATTTATACCCATAGATTATTTCAATCGTGATTAATCGTGATATGAACAATTTAACTTGTTGACCGTCATAATGATTTTCATAAAAGCTTCATTGATGTAAAAAAAATACATAACAATTTTAATCCTCAATTCATCAAATCCTGTTCATTTCAAAATGTGGAAATATGTGTTAAATTCGTGTACTCGAATTCAGAACCAATTTGAATCTATTCGGAATATTGTTTTTTATAATTCGCCAGACGTTTCTTCTTTCAAAATTTCGAAGTCAATTTCTCTCAAAAATGATAATATCACATTAGAACAATACAGCATCGTGTTAGATGAGTAAATATGTATATATATATATATATGTATATATATATATATATATATATATATATATATATATATATATATATATATATATATATATATATATATATATATATATATATATATATATATATATATATATATATATATATATATATATATATATATATATATATATATATTATATATATTCATTTCCCTCGAGTAAGGTAAAATTGACTCTTCTCTCCGCTCATCCAACAAACACTAAACATTATTATGAGTTCTCATTTTCGTCATGTTTTCCCGCCCCAGTACCAAGGTTATGATAGTACACACATGTGCTCACAATCACACCAATATGACTACACCTTCACACACATGCCCATCATAAAAGATGTGATTTTATTGACTTTTATAGCTCCCTTCAAGGTTTCAACTTGCACCAGTATCCTCATGTACGTAACGACCTTGTAGAGAACTGAACGAACGCAATTAATGGGAACCTCACCTCACTGTAACATTTCTAGTATCAACATAACACATACACGATCGCAGTAACTTTCCGGATGAACATATTGCTCCACATCATTCACAGAAGAATCATCGAAAATAATGTCGATCCATAATAAAAAATGTTGCTTATTAATTGTTATTTGTACGTAACGGTACGCTGTGAGGTGAACATCGATGGCAAAAATATCGAGTGTTACGGTTACATACAAGACGCCCTCGGTAGCTCAGTCAGTTGAGGCACTGCTGCAGAAACTGCATGAAGTCACCGTTGGACGTGGGTTTGAGTCGCGCATAAGGCATGGGTTTTTGTGAACGTCCTTTCACTTATTATCACTTCATAGTTTCATAGTACCCCCGTATAACCTAGCTGTTGGTGGGGTCGTTAAACAAATAATCATCATCATGTTACATACATTGGTGATCTTTCGACTCTGGTATTAAAATTTAAATTGGAGTCATTGACATTTTCGACAAATATTGTCCGCATCAGATGTGTATTTCTTATATTTGTATCTTTTACTATTGAAGAATTATGATCATTTATATCAGTGAAATCACCCTGGCAGAAACGTTTGTTCTATGTTGATTCCATGAGCAAGAGACGCCCCCGTGTAACCTAGCTGTTGGTGGGGTCGTTGGGCAGCAAGAGATGCCTTTAGGAGCTCAAGAGTCGATTTAGCGAATTTACTCCTGAACAGTTATTGAGATATAATCACTCTAATACATAAAACACATTTATTCTCAATACTATCATTATGGTGTGAGTGAATACCATTCAACATATATCGCACAATTTTCACACTTTTACAGCCGAAAAAGATATTTTACTATAGCTATAAACATGTGACAGTGCTAGAATTATAAATTGTCTACATCTCATGATGTATTTTTTAATTTTGTACCTCGTACAATTCGAAGTTTTATGAATATTCATATCTGTTGAATCACCCATGGGGAACTTTTTACCCAGCAGCGCACGGAAGTCGTTTCATAGAATTATCAATTTTCTCAGAAAATAGAAAAAAAAGGGAGAGTTCAAGTTCAATTTTGTATTTCAAATCAATTCGGAAGGTATTAGAATCATTTTTATTTCCCAAAAAATGTATTAAAAATTCTCAAATAATAAAAAAAAATCATCAAAAGGGGAGAATTCAAGTTTAATTGTATTTCAAATCATTTCGAGAGGTATTAGAATCAATGGTATTCCTCTCGTATTCTCTCATTTGTATTTTATATTTTTTGCATTTTCATGAGACTTATAGCTCATACCGTTCGAAAGTTATCATCAAAAAACAGATATTTCGCTAAATCGACTCCCATGGACTCTTAAGTGAGCAAATGTATCCCCACAACAATACCACATCGCACTATATCAAACACACCGCCACTTATGGGTGAGATATGTTTGGCCCTCGGCGGGGGTCAAACCCGACGCCGCTAGGCCACGGCCAATGGCCCTGCGGCGCCCCGGTTCAATTCACTCGTACATACGCAATATTGTAACTATACTAACAGCTGTGTTTGCTGACTCGGGATCCCGCTATCGTTCGTTATACGCACAGCTGTTTGAAAAGATAAAAAAAAATATTACGTAATTTTTTTTTCAACACTTTTCCATTTAAAAATCCATCATGTTTGTGTAGTACACAGTGTGAAGATGTGCTTGTACACATGATACACTTTATAATCATTGTGTCAGTCAAATCCCAGACTATTTTGAAGACAAATAGATGTGTTTAAATCTTTGGAAAATTAAATTGAACATTTTAATTAAAGTAGGTATTTAATTGATCTTATCTATCAATTTATTTTATGATCCTTTCACTTGTAAATGAAACATACCCGACCATAAACACTAATGTACATTCTCGAGTGCAATTAACTCGAATGTGAAATAAAATTCGTTGCAAATAATTAATATCAACTTACTCGATACGAATTGAAAGATTAAAATTGATAAAGTATATGGAATATAATAGGTTTCTTTCAGTTCACATATATATGGATGATTATTTTATAAGATATAATGTATTGTTGCTAATTCCAGACACATGAACCTAATGTTCAGACCTAATGTTGTGAAATTGAGAATTGAAAAGAAGGGATTGGAAGAAAACTTAAAAATATAATGGAACATGTTATTTGAATAATCTAGAACAATAAGGAGACACTAGTTATTTAAAACATGTTCGAAGAATTGTTTAGTCTGGTCATACTGACTAATTATGGTAATAGTCAGTTCGTAATCATCTTCCCTTGATTGATTTCTTGACACTTTGTTCGAGAAAGATGTAGAAGTGAATATTTATTGATGAAATAACTTTAAAAATATCAGTAATAATAATAATAATAATAATATTGAAACCATGTCATGCGATTAAAATGGAAATGATTATCATATTATCCATTATCATCAACACTCCTATTATATCAATATCATCTAATGATAATGAGTTAATGTCAAATAATAATAAGGCAGACAATTTTGCCCAATATGCATAAAATAGTAGGAACTGGCAAGAACCGACTGATGAGAAGACTGCCCTAGAAGAAGTGGTGGAAACACCCCCTGGCCCAATCTAATTGGTTATCTGGGTTTTGATAAATATATATGCTTAAAATTCCGATATTTCTCGAAGACGTATACCATTTTTTTTCTTAATGCTGCTTAACGACCCCACCAACAGTTAGGTTAAACGGGGGTACGAATGAGCGGGTGATAATGAAACAATTGATGATAGGTGAAAGGACGTTTACAAAAACCCATGTCTTATGCGGGATTCGAATCCACGCCCAACGATGACCTCAGTTACTACCGCTAGCGATAATTGACTCAGCCACCGGGGCGGCACCAACAAATTATTCCATCAAAACGTACAGGTTAACATCTTCAATTTTATCATTATTTCAATAGGGGCCTAATTATATCTTCCAAATGTGCACTATTCACGTTCTCGACTGTCTCCCTATGCAACGACCGTGAACGACTACAAATCAAACAACACAAATTAATCAAATGACTCAAACTTTCTGTCTATACCTTTTCATGCTTCATGCATACTACGAGCAAGGTTAACCAGAGGTAGCTAGCATCGATTGGACGCGATCGTGAAAAGTCTGTTAACTTACTGTGTAATAAAATAAACAAAATTAATGAGATAATTACCGATAATTCGAGATCAGATGTTAATGGAGACTATTATCGCAATTGAATGTGTACACTTTCACCATCATTGACATTTATCGCCTTGTTTATTACCTATTTCAACCGATGCATCTTGCACTCCACACTCATACTTAAGTATGGGCGATAGATATAACATATATCATTACCGAGACACAATCTTTGTGTTACTGCTTATGTGATATATATGTATATATATATATATATATATATATATATATATATATTCATGTATATATAAATATATATATATATATATATATATATATATATATATATATATATATATACATATATATATATATATATATATATATATATATATATATATATATATATATATATATATATATATATATATATATATATATATATATATATATATATATATATATATAACATGTGATGTTATAGAAAGGATACAGGGGCTAAGATTTCGAGAGGGGAACTACGAGAAAGACGTAATTACTAACCTTCATTTAATGAGAAGAAAATATATTATTATTTGATGAACAAGGTGGTATAATTAAGTAGACAATTAAATAACATTCTATTGCGTTTGAGTGACGTAAATGCCAGTGTTGAGGAAAAAATACGTTTTAATTTTGTCTTATTTTTTTTAATGTAATACTCGTAGCGCAACGGCGCATGAAATGATGAATAGAATTAAAAAGTGCGTTGGTTTCTCGTTGAATTATTAGTGATGAAGTTGGGATAATAACAGTGCTATGAAATGAATCTTAATTGTAAGAACGGGTCAACAGGAAACAGCTAGATATAGGCCCGTCGTTTGAATTCATCAGTTTCGTAGTAAACTCATTTATTTCATCATTATACAGGAATGATTAACATTATTCATCTTCGAGTATATATATTCTTTCTTTTTCAAGGATTTTCATTCATATTTTGGAATAGATTTGAGTACAATTTCTTAACCCACAATTTCACGATAAGTTGACTTGTCTGCTGGTCTACTAACATTTTATAATTAAAAATAATATAGCTTGAAAATAAATATTCAGTCCGAATAATATGAAGGAAATCTATTCGGCCTGAAATGCTAGGAGCTCTGTTTTCGATATTATTTTTTCGTTCGATTCGATTTTTATGTTGTTTGTGAATGACGTAACGAATTGAATGTAATTTCTGTTGTCTACGAGATGGATCCTTCTATCGTCATGAGTTTGTTAAATAATAATTAATTATTCCAAGGTCCGCTATTATTAAGTTCAGTTATCCATCATCTGAGAGTTAGTGAAAAGTGATACCACTGGACTAACCATGGTGATAACCACTTTAAACTGCCAGTTAGAGTTACTTTTACGTATAGGTAATTCAAGCATCAAATTGAATACAATGTGATACCTACTAAGCTTTAGTTGATAGTAGGGCAATTCTTCATATGCATCACTATTTGATCACACTTCCAAATGAAGATAGATATTCCATACCAAAAGTATTGAATTTTAGTAACATTTAGAAACCTTACTATGGCATCAGAAGAAAATTAATTGTTTTTGTCTTCTCTTACTTTAAAACTTCAATTAATCTTATAATAGGGTTATATTTTGTCTTTTGAAATGAAAATATATAGAGCCATAATAGGTGTAATCCCTAGTTAAAAGATCCTTAAGAAAATCTTCTCCACAGTATATTTCCTTTTCAGTTGTCACCTCGTTTCATGAATGCTGTATTCTACTTCCTCACTAATTGGGAGGAAGCGAAGCCTTATAGCATGGGATGGTGCCCTGGGGCCCCTACAATATTCATCCGACTCCACATCCAGTTGCCATGCGAAATGAAAATAAAAGAAGCCAACGGAGGAGATATCACAACATCATTATAATACAAGAAGCGAGAGATAAAAGTGTGGTTAGTTGGCGCAGCAGCCCTGGTACATGTCAGGTACATGTCAGGTACAATAGCCCTGGCGTCTGTAGATACATGCCAGGTACGATAGCCCTGGCCGGTACAATGGGCCTGGCAGGCTATCGAACTTGGTAAGTGTATATTACAGGGTGTGTCCGTCTTCATCAATATAATTACATCGAGAAAGTGTTGTTAACATTTGCTGTATATGTACACCTTGTACAAGACCAGGATTCATGCATGAATAATTACGCTATGAATAAATGATGACCGTTCCCATCAACGACTGAATCATTTGGGAGAACGAATAATATATTGTTGCTTCATCATTGTTGAACTGGTGCTGACATATCTCTCTCTCTCTCTCTCTCTCTCTTTCTATATATATATATATATATATATATATATATATATATATATATATATATATATATATATATATATATATATATATATATATATATATATATATATATATATATATATATATATATATATATATATATATAGGCCTATATAAATAATATTATATTATATCATATAGGCATATTCTATTAATTTAATATATGTGTGTGACTGTGTGTGGTGGACGAGTATTCGTTCGAGTGATGTTCCCAACGAACGTAATATACCATATTGTATCTCTAATAAGTGTTCTTATGAGTGTAAAATTGTCATTCCAAGTGTAATCTCAGAATCGATAGATTTGAATAGATGTTCAACATGTCTGTTATGAGAAGAGTTCATCTATGTGAATTGATACTTGAAGTAAAATCCACAGGGAATTATTAAAATAAATTTGATTCAAATATCAGTTAGAGTTACATCTTCGAAATTTCATGAATAGTTACTTAAAAAAATAAGGTCAAATATTTGTTAAATATATCACTTCTGTTTCATTACAGAAAGTATTGTTTTTCCACCATCTGGACAAGTTGTTGTAGGTTTCATATGGCTGGTTAGGTGTTTCGGGCTGTTTGTCCGTCACAAGAATCGAACAACGGACGAGAAGCGATCGAGTAATCTTCATGTTTCGGGTACAGATGGTTTCAACATAACATAAACCAACCAACAAGTACTCTCCTTCAGAAAAACTCTCCCAAACTCTTTCAAATTTATTTTTTATTTTATTTCAGTTCAGAAAGCAATCCCGTCATTTGTGTGAAGCAAATATATGGACATCACATCTCATTTTCAAACGCTCAATATGATCGAACTGTATGTGACTTTCACGGATTATCAAATAAGTAAATTATTGAAATGAGGTGGAAAGATCGTCCCTGTGTTGCCCTGTCAAACTAACCACTTTCTCCCATCCATAGCCTCCATTCGGGAACAATGATTTTGTGTATCAAGTTTCGATGTTAATAAAAAAAAGAGACCAAATTTGTTGTAGAAAAGAGGCCAACATCTCTGAATAAGGTTGACAGTCCTCTATAGCAAGGAAGACCTAAGACGAGAAGTATAAAATTCACTACCGAGGAAAAGTATTAAACTTTCTTGAATACGGGCAAAAGTCGTCCCCTTAAAAGACGAGAACTTTTTGATCCGCTTAATAATTTCAAAAGAGGCTTATTAAAATTCTCAACATCGCCGATTATTATTATTATGACGATGATACGAAATAATTATAAGGTTTTGTTCTTCAAGTATCTGCTTGCTGATGATTCTTATAAATAATGACATATTTCATCCAAGATAATACATTTTTGAGCTCTTTTACGTTATGGGTCATTCCACGGTAACTTAATTGCGTATAATTTGGAACAATTTTATTGAATACAAATGCTTCCCAAGTAACAATATTTCAAGCTGGTGTTTAGGAAAAAATTAGGTGAATCTGCCGAAACTAATTTGTAATTTAGGAATCAATGAAAATAATATGAAAAATTTCCTTCCACAAAAATTATTGGATAACGTGTAAATAAGACGTCCAATATTTCTTTAATTACTGTAATACCAATTTCTTTTAAACCTCTGTCACTACAGATGTTTTTATGTTTATGCAACTAGGAATGCTTGAGAAAATTTCTGGGAGAAAATATCAAATATTTTTAATGTTGCAGTTTTTTTTTCATTGGTAACTCGCGTATCACACTAAAAATAACGTTACTTCATCTTGACAGAATCATTGTGAAAGTGAGTATAATTGCATAATTCATTATCAACAATTATTGTTCCAATAGGGTCTACTATTCTACAAGTGTGATGATAACAAAACTTGAAACTTCCCTGACAAAATAGTAAAAAAAATCCACAGTTTGCTTTTTTTGCTTTCTTATCATGTCCCTATAGTTACGTGGAATTACCCGTATTTATAAACCATAAACACAAGTTTGTGATGATTAATCATTTCAGTTGGCGTGAATAATGTCGTTCATAATATGTACTAAAAGCATGCATCAAGGACTCAAGGTAACATCGACCAAAGGTGTACTGATAAAGATTGCTATTGACTTTTATGAATACGTCCATAAAATCAAATCAAGTTGATTTCTAACACCAGCTGCCTGGGAGATATTCTACAGCTGATACATATTTGATCAGCATCGAAACTTGATACACAATCATTGTTCAAAATCACATTGTATAAAATCAAGGTAATCCACAAGGGCGATCTTACCACCCCAAGACAGCTGATATATCATAAAGCTGATATAATACAGATGTTTTTTTTTAGCATGAGTATTCCACCGAAATTAGCGTTCGCTAATTTTAACTCTATTTTTAATAAATTTGTATTTATACTGGGAAAACGCCATATATGCGTTGTTGGACGAGCGGATAGTAATAGTATGGGTAAAAATGGGTAAAAATTGCTTCGAGTGGTACAAATTTTGCACATTTTATGTTGTTTTTTTTCAAAATGGCTGACCCGATCAAGCTGAAAATATTCAGAAATCTGTATCAAAATGTAATTCAACTTCACGCGAAAAAAAATCATTTTTTTGGAGAATAAAAATTTGATTTTTTCCGCCGTATCATTCTAATGAGTATTTTTGAAATTTCTAAAATTCATAAAAAGGTTACCACTCGATAATGCCACAAAACTATACAGATCTAATGTTAGACGAGGAACCATATTTAAAAAAAGTTTGAAGTTGATAGCTGTAGCCGTTTGACCTGTGGAGAACCGACAAAAAAACATAAAAACGAACACCAATTTTTCTCAGTATGTCAAATTGAATCCTCACTAAAGCTCGTCTAATTAGGCCTACTGATTTGCCATATATTGTATTCTTGTAATATCAATTGCTGTGGACCAATAAAACATACATACATACATACAGCTTCAGATAAATATACAGACTAAGTGAACTAGTTTGTAAATAGTTGTGGGATATCGAAATTGTTATCTGTTATTTGGGTTACAGTTTTGATTTAGTATTTTCTGCTGATACACGTCTTCATCTTTCAAGAATGAAGATGGGAACAATGATGATTATTTTGATGGTAGAATTAAAAACTCGTTATGAGAAAAAGTTGTCGGGAATTATATTCAAGCACATTTATTCCAATTGCCACCATTTTCGAACCAATTCATGAAATATCAGGATTTGAATTATGAGATTTTAATCAAGTTAACATAATCAACATTGTCAAATATTTAATTCATGGTTCAATTGTCACTTTATCAAATCAGTTCATAAGATATCAAGATTTGAATCACCAGATTTCATAGAAAAAAACTGAATTCTCATTCCCAAATGTTCACTTGTCCCGAATCAATTCAAGATTTGAATCACCAGATTTGATCAAAATATCAATAGAGTTGAGTTAAAACTCGTTCGAAAAAAGTTATCGTAAATCATTTTCAAGCACATTCATGGTAATTGTCACTTCTTTCGAACCAATTCATAAGATATCAGGATATAAATTATGGGATTCTAAAGAAATCAACAGATTCTCAATTCTCAATTTTACACTTATATGGTTCAATTGTCACTTTTTTCAAACCAATTTATTAGATATCCAAATTTAAATCACCAGACTTGACCAAAATCATCAGAATGTCCATTCTCGTATGTTTTTGCATCTGAATCTCATTGTGCTGTAAGTTATTTCTGTCACGCGTCCTCGCGGGGCGACGAGTGTAGACTGTCACGAACTGACCATTAGCTGGTCATCAAGGCTCTTGCACGGAGAGATGAAACATCTCATTGACAATTCCCGTTTCGATTGTCTTTAAGAGAGCACGAGAGCCGATTTAGCGGAATATGTATGAAGTATTTATTACATACAGGTAATACACTTGGAATGCAATTGGGATTTTCACTCGGTGGCCATTTTTTTTTTTTTGAATGTGCTTAACGACCCCACCAACAGCTAGGTTATACGGGGGTACGAATGAGCGGGTGATCATGAAATTATGAAGTGATGATAGGTGAAAGTACGTTTACAAAAACCAGTGCCTCATGCGGGACTCGAACCCACGCCAAAGTTTACTGAAGCGATGCCTCAGCTGCCTCAGCTACCGGGGTGGCGGTGGCCATCGTACAATTACCTAAATCACATTGCAAAAACAAAATCATAAAATTTTACAAATAAAAATAAGAACCAAAGTAAGAATTTTCAACTTATAATAATATACATAGAAGATGAAACAGTACCTGCTATTTTTAATGTATATTTCTCGTGCATATTTTGGTGTCTATGGGCCTAGTTAGCGCATCGAATGCCCATTTCGGAAAAGCATTCCAGTCCTCGGTCGTTCTGTGCAAGAATGAAAACTTACATTTGTCCTACTTGTTTTGGATAGTATCTCACTAACATATCAATATATATTGGTGATAACTTTTGATCGGTATGATGAGTTATTGAAATACATATCAATGTCGAAATAGTATCAGAGGTTACAATAATAACTATTCAACTTATATCATATAATTTTCGAACGTATACAGCTGAACAAAGCGTATTTTTAGCTGTGAGTTATTTGATTTTTATTTTCCCACTTCAGTGTTATGAATTTATTTCCGCGTTCGTACTCTTGTAATATCAGCTCAATCCTATTATACCCAACTGACATATCATTTAATAGGCAATATTTGAGTCTCCATATTTTATTATCAGGGATAGTTTCTTTGAAATGATGTCTCGATCACTATTTTATTTCATTTATCTCATATTTTCAGAAATAATGCATTGTTTTCGTACATTATACATACAGTGTTCAAGTGACAACCGTTTTGGGGACAGTGTTTCATCTGATCAACTTCTATCTATAGTTACAACCCATTCACAATATTGCAGGTATAACAAATATCCCTGTTTCTCCCGTGTTAGAATTTTTAGTAAAACACACAATTCAAACGGAAGCACCAAAAAACTAACATTTCGCTAAATTGTCTCCCAGCCGCCCTCGGTAGCTCAGTCAGCTGAGGCACCGCTTAAGAAACTGAAGTCATCGTTGGGCGTGTGTTCGACTTTTTGTAAACGTCCTGTCACTTATCATCACTTCATAGTTTCATAATCACCTGCTCATTCGTACCCCCGTATAACCGAGCTGTTGGTGGGGTCGTTGAGCAAATCAAATCGTCTCCCATGCACTCTTAATATCACGTGGCATTATGCTAGCTGTTCGAGCACGGTCGCTTTTTGTTAGCGGAGACAGTACTAACCAACGACCGACGCCGTTAAACAGCACCGAGTTCGTCCAGCAGAGCTCGTCCCGTCACCCGGCAATGTCTGCGTTAAACTGCAATACCTGCACACGTTACAACCATTCAGTTGACATAATCAAACATTTGCATATCAAGACCGGAGAACAGGTTTATTTGATGATGATTTATCAACATTTAATTGCTATTGAATGTCACGTGGCAGTGATTATATGCCTCGCTGTAAGACGATGATTATATACGTGTATTCTAGAGAGAAAAAGGTTCCGATCGACCGTCTCCTCTATCGCACATCATTAGCGCGCGTGTGGTTCGAGCTTTCTTCTTCCGCGGATTCTAGATGTTACCAACCTTATAGACTCATCGAGTGCGGTTTGTTCGATTTTTGATGTTGTAGGGCCCACTATGGATTTAATAATAATCGAATAATATCAATTATTGATGAATCTGCATTTTGATTCAATTGTGCATTATTATTGTTTCTATAAATTGAATTCTAATATGACCGACTATTGATGAAAAAAAACATGTAGGCCTATTCAAGTATAAACTACATCGAATTCGAAGCAATTGTTTTTGATTATGTAAGTCGTACTGAAAAAACGAATCATGAACAACAAAAGAGGTCATTATTAATGTGAGCATTACACTGCATTAAGGCTAACACAAAACCAGAAAACGGAGATAAAATACTTGTTATACAAGAAATACACGAGACTGTAACTTGAAAGAGAATGAGGAAAAATAAAGTGGGACAAAACCGTGAGTCATCATGGAAAATTTAAGCAGAGTTGAAAGAAAATGAAATGAGGCATAAAGGTAAGGTAGGCCCTGACAAAATGAAAATAGGCTTAACTGCACGTATGGGGAAAGAGTACAAATATGGACAAAGAAAAGCAAACAGGGTTGTTGAATGGGTGGTGGTGGTGGGTGAAGGGGGGGAGGGAGGCGATTCAAAGAGAATAGCAAGGGAACGTGCGGGGAAATTGGGACATGTTGAGTAAAGAGATGAAGGAAAGTATAGGAAGGATGGAGTCGGATGTAGCATAGGGATATAAAAGATTCAGAACACGTGGCACACATAATAACGCCCTGAAGATGTTGGAATCACAAAGCAGAACCACCCTCCCCCCCATCTTCCTCCTCCCCCCGCCAACCTTGACTTTGTAGGCCAGGAAATGCTTAAGAACCAAGAAACAAATACCGACGCTTTACTTTAAAACACAGTTCCATTTCGTCGGTTGAACGGAAGTGTAATAAGTTTCTGTTTTAGTTGTTACAAAAGGTTTTCTACGCGACGTAGACACAATGTTTGTTCTGTACGGATGGGTGATACGACAATGAGATGAACACGGAGAGTGTGTCTCTGTGTGTGCCTTCACTTTCCGTCCGAGATATACCGAGATATACCGAAATACTGAGATACCGAGTGAAGTAGTTCTGTTATTCAGATGCGAGATACTGTATACACTGCATTGTCTGACAGTCGTTCGTATAACTTCATTTGTAGACGATGAATTGACAGCCAAATTATTACAACTGCTCTAGATTTTCTATTCCTATTCCTATTTCTATATACTTATTTAAAACGGCATATATTAATTTTAAAATTTCAATTTTTTAATTTTATATTTTTTAATCATTGTCTCATACTATAACAGATGTAAATGAAAGCAGAATCACATGGAAGTAATTACACAAAACTGTTTCTTCGAAAGTGATATGTTATATATGAAGTCGGTGGAGGTGCCGCTTTTTATTTTCCCATTTTCAATGTAGTACGGGCCAGCACATGATGGGTGCAGCATTCGAGGTGATACTTGCAAACGGAATAAGCGAACCCGTTCACTTTATTCAAGATGAGAAATAAACAATATTACGATGATCGGTGACTGCTTCTTTATTACATAAGCTTTTCTACCATTCATTCCCATGCAGCGCACAGACCTACAAACTTGTATTCACTATACTGTATACTTTTCAGTTTATTATTGGCCCGAATTTTACGATCTACTCCGAAGCAGTACGTATCAAATGTGACTTGTGTCAATTTTACGACCTTTAGAACTTTCAACTTTTATAGAGAAGAAAAAAAAATGCTGAAGAGAGTGAAATGGGTTCTGATAAATTGCATCAGATTCGTAATATCTTCGTTGAAAATCGAGCTACTGAATCCAGGGATTCTGAACTTAAAATATGTGGCAATCAAATCAATCCAGTTGCTAGCTGGCTCTGTATAGGTTCGAGGCATATGAAGTACCTCAATCAAGGGCGTGATCCCTTACGGTGGTAGAGCTCGCTAGCTCGGCGCCGAACCCTACCCAACCCATCTCTATACACTCTCTCTCCAGCTCACTGAAACTAGAGGCGTATACGCACTTTCGTGTAAAAAGTATCGGAAACTGATGGAGGCATCTACAATCGAGAGGGAAGAAAGAAAAAGTAGAGGGAATTTTAGCAATCATGTTGCAAGAGTCGAGACCTTTCAACTGTGGCTTCGACTTGGGATGAAAACAACTGAAAATATATATGTATATAAAAGTTTCTTAAAATCTTTCTATAAATTCAAGTATATATATATCCGTATATAGACACTGATCTTCAGATAGATCATCTCCAAATATTCAACCACCACGAATCAAATCGAAATAGAACGACTCAAGTTCAGGCACGGTTTGAAGAAAAAAAATACAATATATCAGTAGAATGTATCTTATTTGTGTTTATACTGTTGGTAATACAGCGTATCGTAATATTCTCTAAATACTAATCAAACGTTGAATCGTGAGAAAATCTATCAGGGTGGTAAACAGGTAAACAGGTCGGTCAAACAGCTTACATCCACCTGTTATCATTTGAGGCGAATCTCACGACCGATACCTTCCACATGCATCTATTCAACAGACATTTTGTTGCATTTACCGCATGAATACTCGCCAACAATCAATGCTGTCTGTATCCAAGCGTCAATCCCAGATATACTCTCAGAATGATATCAAATATAACTAGAAATAAGCTGTAATATTTATAAAAGTGTAAATAAAATGAATAAAAGTGAATAAAAAAACAGTAGTAATCATTACGACTAATTTTGAATGTATCTCTATATTTCCATCTCCACATGCAATCAGTTGTTTCCCAGGGGCTCTTGGTTCGTGCCCTTGTCAGCGTCGTGAATCGAAGAGGTCTGCTAGAATAGGCGATCGCTCAAGGAGATGTGTGGTCATTTGCCTGCCGTGGAAATGTAGGAAGCTGCCTTACCGACGCGGAGGCGGTGATTGTATGGGGGAAATGGTAGCAATAAATATATAGAAATCGTTTAGTTTACTAGGAAAACGCAGTAAATGCGCTGTAGGATGAGCTATTATACGCTATATTTACGCGAAATGTGATGGAAAGCTATATGAGCCATGATTTCAAAACCATTATTGCACGGCCTTCACTGATTTTTGGATGATTAAACGATTATAATGGTTTCACCATTCGATGTTCCTAATGCGTATCATGCTTGTTTGGATTCCGTGAAAATTTGAATGTACTGAATGAGTGCGTTTTTCAATTTTCTCTTCTGATTTCTTCTGTTTAGTTTCGAAATGGTTTTTCTCAAAAGTGGCGTACGGATTATGCCTCAAACCAATAGAGTATCGAGTCAGATGATGACACGTGTGTACGTTTAGTTGCAACGGAATGTGTGCTTCCGTTTGAACCTGTGGAACTCAGAAAAAAAAAGTACGGTCAAATTAAGTCTTCAATTCGCTCATTTTTTTTATGGTGCTCAACGACCCCACCAACAGCTAGGTTATACAGGGGTACGAATGAACGGATGATTATGAAACGATGAAATGATGATACATGAAGAGACGTTTACAAAAACCCATGTCTTATGCTGGACTCGAACCCACGCCCTACGGTCGCTTCTTTCTCTGAAGCGTGCCTCAGCTGACTGAGCTAACAACGGCGGCCAATTTGCTGATTCAATAATGAATGTGTAGATATATATTCTATTAATTAGACGAGCTTTAGCGAGGATTCAATTTGACATACTGAAAAAAATTGGTGTTCGTTTTTATGTTTTTTTTTGTTTTTATGTTTTTCTGTCGGTTCTCCACAGGTCAAACGGCTACATCTATCAACCTCAAACTTTTTTTCAATATGGTTCCTCATCCAACTTAGATCTGTATAGTTTTGTGGCATTATCAGGAAGTAACTTTTTTTTTATGAATCTAAGAAATTTCAAAAATTCCCACTAGAATAACATGGCGGAAAAAAAAATATTTATATTTTCCGAAAAAATGATTTTTCGCGTGAAGTTGAATCACATTTTGGTACACATTTCTGAAAAAAATCAGCTTGATCGGGTCAGCGATTTTGAAGAAAAAACATAAAATGTACTAAATTGGTACCACTCGAAGCAGTTTTTACCCATTTTTACCAATACTATTACTATCCGCTCGTCTTACAACGCATATATGGCGTTTTCCTAGTTACCCACAATTTCAAATGATATTTCGAATGATTTTTTTTCATTGAAGGAGTCAAAGATCAGAACTGTGAACTGTAAACAAATTAATTTGGAAAATATAGAATTACCAACTGCGACGTAGAATTTTCAAATTGCCATGCTAATTGAAATTTGGATCTCAAGAGTTGCCAATCATAAGTTATTCCTTTCTTCCTCATTTTTCCTCAATTCTCTCTCATTTATCTAAAAGTATCGAGATATATCTACTCGTTTGAATTTCTTTCTCGTAGACTCAATACAATCATTCCGTGATATATATTGAATCAGCAATGATCGAAATTTTATCACAAATTCTAATTCGTATTGGCACTCTGCCTTCAAATGGAGAAAGAATCACCTATAAAACGATCTCTATGTAGATGTTATCTCCACATGAAATAGAGAGAGATGCTAATATATACGACTATTCTCTTTGAAGATGGCCTCGTCGATGACGTCATTATAGGCTATACTGTATCCCTATAATGCAGTTTGTGAAAAAACGATTACGCAGAGAATTTATTGCGCTACCTCATTCCATATATCAGATCCCCGAAGGAAAATGTACTCTAAGAATATAATACTCTCTATGACCTACAAAGAAAAATTATGTGAATTTATCCCACGAAACTACAGAATATTTCGTTAAGACTGCTTTTATATTAGATTTTTATACCGACCGAATGTATAGCTATGTTGAGTTATGAATGTGTATGTGTTGAGTCTATATTAGGTTTTGGAATACTGGTCCAATTGTAGTGATAAAAATAAATTTGGGTCATGTGCGATATACCTACCTTGTTTGGGTATTCATCCCTAACTGTCCTTGAAATCCTACTGGGAAAACGCCATATATGCGTTGTTAGACGAGCGAATAGTGATAGTATGGGTGAAAATGGGTAAAAACTGCTTCGAGTGGTACCAATTTAGCACATTTTATGTTTTTTCTTCAAAATGGTCGTCCCGATCAAGCTGAAACCTTTCAGAAATGTGTATCAAAATGTTTTTCAACTTCAAGCAAAATTTATTTTTTTGGAAAATAAAAATATTTTCTTTTTTCTCCCGGCATGTTATTCTAACGGGTATTTTTGAAATTTCTAAAATTCATGAAAAAAAAGTTATGCCCCGATAATGCCACAAAACTATACAGATCTAAGTTAGATAAGGAACCATATTGAAAAAAAGTTTGAAGTTGATAGCTGTAGTCGTTTGACCTGTGGAGAACCGACAAAATAACATGAAAAAAAAAAAAAAAAAAACATAAAAACGAACACAATTTTTCTTCAGTATGTCTAATTGAATCCTCGCTAAAGCTTGTCTAATAATAATTTCAATGCCTGGTCCTCTTATTTCTGCGTATACTCATACTTGGGCCTATATTTATGTATGTACATATACATATTGAACTTATACTTATTTATATGCGTATACAGATAATACTATTATTTCAGATGTCTCACGTCTATCAATTGTGAACTGAAATGTAAATAATAATTATTGTATGAACCATGTCATTGTTTTTCGATGAAACCCATGAAGATGTGATATATCGTAATTTGTAATTATAGCTAATTATTATTGGCTTCTTTCAAGTCATGTCATACATTGTTGCAATAAAATATAAATGATCAACAATGTCCTTCAGATTGTGTTTTCCTATCACGTCTTCAGAATTGGTTTGTTTGTTCATCTTCTCTAGTTGTTGTGGTTACTCGACTATCTCTCAATCTACAAAATAAGAATTACTTTTTTTTTGTTTAATAATATAAATGATATTTTTATGAAGTTTTTTTCTGTGTAATTCCTATTTGTTGTTTTGTACATTGTGCGATACCGGAGATGTGACCGAAACGAGTCCAATGACCAACATACAATCACTAAACAACAACACGAGAACAACAACAACAAAAACAATACCACAATCATCTTACGATTTGGGAGAAAAATGAATACAATGATTAAATTCTTCGCACATGACTGATCGGGCTGGAAGTAGGTATACTCATCAAAATATTATGGTATGAAATGAGAATAACTCGCAATAATGATTATTTATTCCCATACATACACAGATTATATGAAGTACGAATAACCTCAATTGAATTATATATCAAGAAATACACTTTTATATTCTCAGTCTGTATACAGTAACACAAATTACATTATTGGTCGTACTTGAACTATGGTTGATTATAGAAATGATTTCAATTAATGTCCTTGTTCACTCCTCTATTATTGTTCCATCTATTCTCATCCATTCTGTATCTATTATTATCATTTTGTTCATACTTTTCTATTGTATCAGCATAACATATGATTGAACATAAATAATTTGAACATAGACTGAATAAATTTAAAATATTTCACAAATCGATGTTCAGTACATATTTTGTATTATTCGGGTGAAAATTTGAATCTATGTCAATTATCGATAGCGGTAGAAACTGAAGTCATACAGGTAGGGCGTGGGTTCGAGTCCCGCATAACGCATGGGTTTTGGAAACGTCCTTCCACCTATCGCTTCATTATCACCCACTTACTCGTACCCCCGTATAACCTAGCTGTTGGTGGGATAAGCACCATACAAATCATTAGAAAAAAATGTATTCTTCGGATAAAAAGTTAGATTTATGTTTTTTCTAGCAGGCACGCCTATCATCTTAGTTTGAAGATTACCGTTATGAAACTTTTCTCAAACTTAATCAAACCGTAATATACGAATCGACGTAGTAAAACTGTAAAACAGCCAACAGGATTTATATTTATGAAAACAAGATCGTATACAAGTCAGAATGAAGAATGCTTATTGGATGCAATTGCACGGTTAAAAGTGTTGTTTCAGTGCAGACATAGGTAAGAGTGGTCTCAAGGGCAGATAGTGCAAGGGGCATTGTCTCTTGCCAGACATTTAAAGCAAAACTACTGAAACACACGTCTGATTAATAGACCTCAAGTGCAATATCAATCTTTTAAAGGTTTCGAAAAGTATAATAAATACACCCTTGAGGTGGGATAGTATATTATTTTATAGGTCAGTTATTGCTAGGTGTATAGGCCTGATATCGATGACAATGTATGAAGATCTAATCTCTAGGAATGAAGATTCTGGTAATCTTTAGGCTATCGATTCTGATGCTTTCCCAAATATAAGACATTATAGAAACTATTATAAAATATGATGCTTCTTTATCTATTTTTCTCACCACAAGAGTGGTTTGTTGCTAGTTATAGGAGGCCTTACAAGGAGGTTCGTATGTTCATGATATGATGTTATTCCAATAATAGAACAAATCTGAGATTCGAACGTTTTGTAGGCCAACATTTTTTGGAAGAATTTTCAAAAAGGTATATTATATTATCCTTGAATGTGATTGAAAAACATTATCATAGTTCTGCTCGATATTTGGTACGGTATATTCCGTTTTTGTATTCTTTTTTTATATATATTATTTTCATTCATTATCAGTAGGTCCATCATAATTTTTCCATGGTATTGTTAATTATTTCAATTTTATTTCAGTTTCATATCATTTCAGTATCAGTTATTTAATTATGTTTCATTATATTTGTCTATGTATTTTGTATTGATTATTATCCTGTTCGCTATGGAGTCAGCGACCAATAAAGATTTTTATATATGATAGAAACAGAAAACTCTTTTTTCATAGAAATGTATAATTAATCAATTATATACTGAGACGAGTGGTCGAGTGGCTCCCACGCTGAACCGTCATTAAACTGGGGTTCGATTCCCGCCTCGTTTTTATACATGACTATGTATTTATTCCATGTGTTCGTATATATTGATTTAAGTGAAGTGTTGTATAATCAGAGTTGTATAGGAAGAAGTGTTTAGCCTATTATTGTAAATACTGAATCAAGAAATATGGTCTATTCTACACTCACACATTTTCAATTCCCATACTTCAACAATAAGTAAATCAGTAAATTGTTCGTAGGAGTTTCTAATGTTTGAATCAACAGAATCACCAATGAAAGTGTTCTGATATTCAAGATTTTATTTAAAAAATAATAAAAGTTCTACTATAAAAATAAGAACTGTGAGCTGAATCAATCATCAGCATTCACAGCTGTTTCTATGGATCTAAACTTTCCTGCCAAATCTTCATTAAAATTACTCAAACAATTTTCTATAGTTTAGATTTCAGATGTGCTTCTTATTGAAATCTATATTCAAATCGTTCGTGAATACATTCTTAGAAGTTTATAAAGGAACTTTAACAACACTTACTTATTCCGAACACCGGTATCTTATACAAAAGGCTTTGAATTCAGATAGCACGGACAAAAGAAATGTATAATAAATTTCATAGAAGAAAGTTGTTTTATATACTTTTCATAACATCTCAATTTTATAAAGAAAAAATAATTCAGCATAATCTTCGAAGACAGTAAAAAGGGCGTCAATATTTGAGGCCTACTCTTCAGTTATCAATTACAATGACTCAGTACGTTCAGTGAATATTAGGCTCTCATTAACCGTACGGTACTTGAAAGATTGGTATCTAGTCTTTGTATAATTGCTTTTACTTTCCCTTGTTAGCAGCCGAAGAAGGTCCGATGTTACATAGCATCAGCAAGCATCCAAATGGAATAATTAATGCACCAATTAATACATAACATGATGCATATATTAAATCATTCATTTCGATTATATAATTCTAATTTTAATTGTTTGAATATTTGAAATGAAAAGAATATTATGATTTTCATGCACTATTTAGTATTTATCATGATGAAAACTGAAAATATGTAAAGATGAGAATATGTTATTAGAAAAACTACTACTAATTGTGTAGTTTTGCTCGACAATATAGGGAGAAATCTTTCTTGAACTATTTATACTCATCAACTTACAAAACTTGGGCCGAGTATCCTAGTCCAGTTACACTTATTTGAAGTTATTCAAAACGTATCGCAAGTGTAACCATTATGATAACAATACATAACTGTACAAAATAACATTATAACATAACTACATATCTGCGTTTTCATGACATCACAATTTTACAGAGAGAAAATAACTTGGAATAATCTTTAGAAACAGAAAAAGGCGCAAACGTATCAGAAACATTTGATAAGCTTAGTTGATTTGTGACAAAATCACAATATACAATTCATCTCTGAAACGGTATAGGGATGTCCGATTTATTTAATTCTTGGAATTACTTATAGTAGCTACACTTGTGCTTAAATTCACATTATGTTGAAATTTGGAAATATATTTCCCGAATTCTCTCGTACGGTTTATTCTTATGGGAACTCGAAAAATTCGGAATAGTATTTATGTAAGGTATTCTTCCGATCGCGTCTCAAACTATACAGAATAGCGAGTGCTTGGCGATCACTTATAAGTACGACTATGAAACGTACAAAAATGATACCACAATTTCTTCGAGAATAACAAACCGCAGATAGGCCCTATATGGAATTTTTTGTATAATAAGTCTGTGCGAATTGTACATTATAACCGTTATTAAAAAATCGAGTAAATTTTAATTTTCTTGAATGAGCTTCCTTTTTTATATTGGGTTAAACGACGCACTGTTATGGTAGTGCAGATCTAATGGCGTCGGATGGATGATTAATGAGATGATGGGATGATGAGATGAAGGTTCTTGGGTAATGAGAAGGATAGTGGGAAGGAAGCGGTCATGGCCGACTTATTGTAGGAACCATCCCGGCATTAGCCTAGAATACAGAGGGAAACCATGAAAAACTCCTGTAAAGATGGTCGGCAGCGAGGATCGAACTGGGTTCGTAATTCCCCTCGTCTCCCGGATCACATGAAGCGAGCGCGTTAACCACTGCGCTACATGTGCCGATATTCCGAGCTTCGTTCACGCAATATGAACACACATACGCTTTTTGTCGTATATCATAATGGGTAGAGTTGAATGGCGAATGTGCGATTCGAAACCAACTTTCTGGACAGTATTCCATATCCCTAGCTGAACAGTCAAACTCGAGTGATCCTCACAATATGTAATTTAGCGAATTATAATGATGAGACATCTCCGAGATTCCACGTGCAGCTGTGAACCGAACGCCGTGAACTCAGCTGGAAATCATTTCAAAGATTATTTAAGTAGTACAAAAGATAGATAAATAAACGTGCGTAAGATTACAAGAGAAGATAATCGATGGTGCTAGACTGTTAGTCGAAATCTAAATAATTTTATTCGAGTATATAATTATATACAATTGCATTATTAAAATGTAATTACCCTTTTCGAGACAACATATTTTGATAAGCGACCTAGTTGATAGTTGCGTATAATTTAATCGTTTAGGAAAGCATAATTTGATGTGCGAAGCGAAGACCCAATTTGACCA
>OU015462.1:54987660-55092660 GCA_907164805.1 Brachyptera putata
AAATTTCCCGGAGTATTTTATATAATGAAGTTGCATAATGATACGATTCAAAATTGTATTTGTTTTTGTTATTGTTGAGTAACTTGATGCACTTGAATATAGTAAACATTCTATAAAACATCCATGCACCGTTGCACTTCGAAGACTTGTGAATTCACACAATATAAATATGAAACCAGCTGTTTCACTCAACATCTTAACAAACTGAAAACAATGAGAGCTCATATTTTAAACCATTAAATATTCCGAATGCACTTCTCTAACTAGACATCTCACATAGTAAATTGGCCGTTTTGATCAAGAATAAGTCACATATATAATATTCGCAATAACTATATTAATAATAATGTTAATAATGAATTTACTGCCCGATTGAATCATACATGATATAAGTTCGTCAATAATTTATTTCCAAATTATGAAAGACAAACAGATCAAAAATACATAGTTTTACATTTCTTCACGTGAACCTCAATCGTTCATGAATTTGTCTATACTATGAAAGCATTTCTGTGAAAAGAAATCTTCCACACACATTTCTGTGACACCGGCTTCAAAAATGTTTAGCTTGTGCTATACGTTAAACTGGCGAGGAAAAATTCTTGTAATTGACTTTTATATGTTCATTATAGTTCTTAAGTCATTGTCGTATACAATTATTCGCTTTTGTGAGGGAATTGTTTTCTATCACATGAAGAATTGTGTTATCAATAGGCCTATATGAGCATGATAATGTCAAAATGTAGAAGTTATATAATGTATATATGTTTATAGTGTCATGGAGAATCAGTATGTAGTTTCGTGTATTCGCAGCATGATTATATATTGTCAAATGTAGGCCTACAACTGAAGATATCAAACCGGAGTACATGGATACATACTATATTATACAATGTATAGGTCTACTACAAACGAAGAAGGTGATCTGCCAACAAAACAAATACAGATATTACCGCCACATGCATAAAACTGTGCCTTATTCAGAGTACCATGATTTATCATGACGAGATTTACGATAAGAAACGCAACTACATCGTTCAAAAGCTTTAAATCCGTGAAATAGCAGCGAAATGAGGTGATTTTATTATTTTCCACAATTTCACAGTTTGTGAATGACCTTCTTTCGTGGATACAAGTATAGGCCTATCTGTGAAACTCACCCGCTTTGTATTCATGATTTATTATTCAATAATAGACATTTATAATTTCATCAACAATAAATTATTTGTTTTCAGTGTGGATATCAAGTCATTTATGACAAAATGAATTATACAAATATTACCTCCATATATTTCCAATCAGACTGATTACTTGTCTATTATATATAGTCAAGGCCGTACTAATCCATAAAAGAACAGAAGGGACAATGATTGCGTATTGAAGGCCGCCATTTTGGTGACAACTTGGACTAAAATGGACTGAAATATCTTCAGCCAATGCCCACTCAAGACGTGGAGTCACTCAACGTGTATGAAAAATCTTTCGCTATCACCCGAAGTTACGTCGGTTGTCGCTACTCATTCTTAGAGCGCTGCTATCACTTGAGGCTTTTCATCCCATGTAAAAATTAGAATAAATATTTCTGACAAATAAGTTTATTTTGAATTTACTGATGAACCATTGAACCATTGAGGTAAATTGGTATTGAACTGATGAAAAATAAATTCAAAATTTTTTGTCCTGTTTTTTCCGTGTACCGGCGAAATGATTAAAAACGGGAATTTGTACGTGCATTCCATTGAAATTATTTTAAAAGCACGTGAAACTTGTGGAAGTTGATGTTCAAACTGATGCACATGCCATCTAGGACTGGCATCTAAGGACTGAAAACAAGCCAAGGACATTCAGTGCATCGATTGAATCATTATTGAAAAACTGTTTCAATATTTTGAAAACTCCCATAACAATAACCCAGAGCTGAAAATATAAGAAAAGATTTTTAGAATATATTCGAATTCTCCAGTATTCAAGCACAAGATTGACACATTTTTTTTTCTAATACCATTGAAACTTGATACAAAATCATTGTTACCCTGTTAATACTAAGGAGGAAAGTATACACATCACAAATATTCGAAAGAATCGGAAGAGCCGTCTTAAAGAAACTAATTATGTATAAGTGAATATTTTTAGCATCAATTAAACTCCAAAGGCTCTCAATAAGATAAAAATATAGTAGGCCTATTATAGTGAAAATGAAATCGTAAAACGATTCAAATAACCATCAGATACAACAGGAAAGCAGTGACATAGGAATCCAAATTCAAGTTGTACATCGACCTCCCAATATACTTCATATAAATATGCTTATTTCTCCCGCCTTACACCACATATGCTGCGTTTTCCCGATTTTACAATATCTCAGCAGCAAATGCACTGGCCGCCCTCGGTAGCTTAGTCAACTGAGGCACCACTTCAGAAACTGAAGTCACCGTTGGGTCCGCATAAGTCCCGCATAAGCATGGGGTTTTGTAAATGTCCTTCCACTTATCATCACTTCATAGTTTGATTATCACCTGCTCATTCGTACCCCCATATAACCTAGCTGTTGGTGGGGTCGTTAAGGGGGTGCGTGTATGGTGCTTACACGAATTGAGAATTGTATTTTTAATATTTTTTCCCATTTTCAAAAACCAGTGTAATTGAATGAAAAGTTCGCATCTCCAAGATAATGTTATGCTCTTTAATTATTGTGACATCTTATTTTTGTGAATTCAATCAATTTTGAGATGAATTTCATCACATTATTTTTATTCATCGACGTATTATCTTAAAACTGATTGAATTCACTGAAATAAAATGTCATATTAATTAAAGAGCACAGCATTATCTTGGAGAGGTGAACTTTTCATTCGATTAAACTGTTTTTTGAGAATAGAAAAAACTGAGTGAAGGTGAATTTTAACCACTGTGCATGCACCCCCAAGCAAACAATAATAAATAAATAAAGCATTGCTTTTCACAGCCGACATTCGCATCAACTGAGCCATGGGCTATAGGAAATCCTATCACTGCGTCTGCGTGTGTCACACTTTATTATTCGTCATTATTATTTTAATCATTATCATGACAATTATATCGTCTACTAACTAACAATTAGGTCGTATCATTATATAATTAAGTCATTATATTGCAGGCTATATTGAGTAGATTAATCTTTAATGAGTGATTATGATTTTCAAGGAGAGAATGGTACTTATGCAGTTGTGTGGTGACCATCTGTCATGGAGTGAAGATCATTTTATTTCAGCTATGAAAATGAATACATTTTTCATGCATTCCATTCAGACAAACATATTATTGGAGTTCTATATTTAATGATATTATATGGCTCTCATCAATTAGTTACTAATTTATTATTTAATTATAGCTGTACGCAGCTCAATTTTAATTCAAGGCTTTAAATTTGTTTCGAATAATAATTACGTAATTACCTAAAAAATTATTTTTTGTTGCTATCATCCATAGAGATGTGTAAGGTATTATATTTTCCATCGGAAATTCAAAAAAATTCATTTATTCCGAAATGTTTAGCGATTACTCGTTCTGCTTTGGGAAGACTTGTAATTAGTGAGTATAATTCTAATCTATGCTTGTGATTGCTCAGTCAGTGCCACTGTTTATGTAGGCTTTTATAAGATGCAGCTACCGGTACATTGCATTACCCCTTCGACAATTACTTCGACTAAATGCACATAACAATAATTAGATAACACAGAAATATAGGCCTATATGTATACACACACACATATATATATATATATATATATATATATATATATATATATATATATATATATATATATATATATATATATGTCTATATTAATGAACTTGTTTGATGAAATAAATAAAGTTTATGGTACTGCACTTTGGTAATTATTGTTGTAGATTATTTTCAAAGATTTCATAATAAGTGTAACTGAAGCGTAGGGAACACATTTAGTGGATCTTGAATCGAATAAAATAATAATTATAATAGTGGGCCTATAAAAAATTACATAGCGGTAACAAAAAACTCGTCGATTCACAATAGATGATAATTAGTTCTGTTATAAGTTAGGCCGATCCTCTTCCAAAAGTTCCGTGTTTTTATCATATTATCAACTGATAAGAATATAACCCATTATTCTCTTTGAGTTATTCCTATTACGAAAGTGTAGAGAATAATCACCAATATACATCATTATAAGTATATCCAGTATACATTTATACCTTAATAAAACTAATTAAATACGGTATTCAAAGTGTCAGATTTTTTCAAGTACGTATTTATTTATTTATAACTTATAGGTAATTTAATATATCACATTATAATTTAATGACTATTAATCACTATTTATTACTCTAACAAACTACCTCCATATATTATTATATCATCGATCTCCAAGAAGGATCAGGATTCTAGGAGGTATAAAAACAGCAGCTGTAGTTTATAGAAAGACAGCATTCATCCTTGGGTATAAAAATTCAAAACAATTTCATAATAATTTCCGTAATTTCAAGAATGAAATCCACATTCTCGTACTACTCAATAACTCAGTACGCTAGCAAGTTGAGCATGACAAATCATTTAATAATGCACGTGTGGAATAACTAGGTGACCTCTGGCCGTCCAGTTCAATTCTTTTTACAGACAAAACAGGCGGATTTGTGATCACTTTTAGATATAAATCGTGTTTCAACGATATTAAATTGAACGTAATTGAAGTATAATTGCATGTAATTATGAAAACGTACACAATATTGAGATATTTATTTAAAAATAACAATAATTGTACAGCTTGTATATGATGTCTAGTAATGAAAGCAATAAGGGATATTCTGCACACGTATATTGAACAGTGAGCATACCATTCGCAGATCCTTCGAGGGCGGTATGTATAGGCCTATATACATGCATATATACATATGTATATATGGACCTTTATATATGCCTATATGATAATAATTGTATACACATCATAAAGTATAAATATCAATTAAAAAGCTAATTAAAAGAGGTATTTGATGAATAACATATTTACTTCACACTTCAACAATATTTATGTACATCATAATAATCTTAAGATAATGAATATCCAGCTGTAATATGTGGTTAATACAGCTATTTCCAGTTAAACCTCTAAAACAAACTGGGTGAACCAAACTATTTTAAGGGTCCATTAATGAGTTTATCTCACCATTTAATTACCCTTACAGAATCCGAGGTTACGGGGTAGGTGTGCTATTGGTATAATGATAATTCTTGATAACGAATAGAAGAAAAACCTTGTGACACGATTTTACGACAGACCCGTCAGTGTAATGAGATAATAGAGATACGATGCACTAGTCGTATAATACGTAACATTTCGGTTTACTCGACGTTTTTTGAATCACTGTGACATTGTCAACGACAGTGAAATGATTCGCAAATCGATAAAACTCAATAAAAACTACCTCCAGATAATTGTTATTATCCAAATAATGGAATCAATTGTCATTAAACGAGAATAACTAGGCATTTTTATTGCGAGAAAGAACATTTAACGACCAAATAAAGAATTATACCACCAATTTAAGTATTAAAATACATCCATCGAAAAAAACGATATTGAATTGAATAGGATCTTTCAAGTCCGTTGCTTTTCTACGACGTACGATTAAAAAAAGAGTGAATTATATTAGCAAATAGTTGAACCGGTCTTGCAGTCCACTGTTTAACGATTCAACTATAATGCTCGTCTAATTAGATTAGGAATATATAAAGATTGAAGAGAGAAGAGGAGAAAGATTCTGATTTAGTCGAGACTGCATGATTGTTTGCTATAAGTTTTATCAAATGACTGATTCCTTTGCCTTGAACTGGACATAGATGAGGGTTATAGCGAAGATTTCCACCCAACTCTTGCGGAATTACGTTAAAAAATGCGTAATAAAATGTATAAGAAACTAGTATAATTTGTAACGTGGTAACAGCACATTTATGGTTTATTAATGTGTAAATTTAGCACATTCAATACACATCATTAGATGAGCGTAGCGAAGATTTTCATTCCATATACCGAAAAAAATTTGGGGCTTGATTTTTATGTTTTTTTTTTTTTTTTTTTTCGAGAATAGGCCGGGGAAGAAATACTTGGAAAACCAGAATTTTCCAAAAGCTCTCAAATTAATACTGAATGTGGAAAAAACTATCATACATATTTTAAGCGATTTACGGAACAATCAAATGTGAAATAACGAAGAAAACGCTTTTCTGATGTACTTTTTTACACATCAATAAAAGCAATAAGAAAGCAATTATGTGAGCAACAAGTGTCACCAATAAATTAAAACGATTAAAATCTGTGGTGGATATGAAGAAGGCACTGGTACCATTGTTTGGAAACCAAGGTCCATATACCAACAGACAGCCGCGGTTTTTAAACCTTCGAAGTGATCCATGGCCTGTATAGGCCTATGTACATTGAGCTGACCAAATGTTCCTAACTCTACATTTCCATACTTCTAAGCTCATCTCACAACGCATATAAGGCGTTTTCCTAGTTGTATATATATGGCTGATTTGACGGCCCTGGGACACTGTTTTTGCCTATCCACCGGTAGATATAGCTATAACCCTAGATCCACTGAGCTATAGAAATATGGTGTTTTCCTTGTTTTTAGCACGTACGTGACCTCACTCCTGTACACCTTCACACCTTGACTCATATCGCAGATTGATTCACGAGTAGAAGTACATTAAAAGTATGAATTTATTATGACTCTGCACTCTATATTGTTCGAGCAGAACGAAACACTTACTATATGAAAATATACTACATGAAAATGATATGAACACACGTTGAAGTGTTTTTTCAAATGAAGGTTTCAATAAGGTCAGAAATCATGTGTTATAAATATATTATGTATATATATAGGCCTATATATATATATATATATATATATATATATATATATATATATATATATATATATATATATATACATAATATATATTGTAATGTCACACTTTGCGGGACGACTCGATGAAGATGGTCAGCCGCAGCTGTCCGAAACGTCGAGAGACAAGGTTCTTTTCAGAACCGCCAACTGTTTACAGAAAGGGCAATCCGCAAAGTGTGACATTACCATCAACAATCGGCCCTCAAAACCTTCACCAGCACATATATATATATATATATATATATATATATATATATATATATATAATAATATCCATGGATGAAATATATTCCTCTGAACACGCTGCACTGATCGTTTTTATGCATCATCTATACGTTTCATGTTTTATATCTATGTGGATCAAAATGTATTCATTTTTCAGTGACGTCACTGAATATCTATTTAATAGTTGTAATAGTTGTTGATAGTTCATGTACTGCGTCAACTCGCTACTCCTAATACATATGTGTTATCAAGAAAAACGTTATGGTATTATTATTAGGATATGAAAAATTATTATCTGAATAAAATTCCAGGACCAAAATTACACGTTGAATTGAGCTTGAAATGAATTTCAATGGTTCATTAATATTCATTCTTCTGATGAAGAAAATCACAGTCGAATGAAATCATTCTTGTAATCTAATGTATCGCGACTGACTAGACGAAACCAATCCAGTATGGTTTATAGACCAAAAAACATCAGAAAAAGGAAAACAATCCCGTATTTCGAGCAGCTTTCATCGTGCTTCTGGCCCATCCACAGTATCGCTAGTGAATCAATTTTGACACTAGTATAAATCAATGAACGACGGCGTTCCGATTCCAGGCTCGTTTTCACATAATAGGCCCAGGCGTAGCAATCTGTTGATTCATGTTTTCTATTGGTCACATTCAGCCAATTTCCATATTCTTGCGAATCAATATTCGATACATATTATTGTATACTGTTTTACATATTGTATATTCGACCGGCACATGCAGTGTAGTGGTTAACGCGCTCGCTTCATGTGATCCAGGAGGCGAGGGGAATTCCGAACACAGTTCGATCCCCGCCGCCGACCATCTTTACAGAGGTTTTTCATGGTTTCCCTCTGAAGTCTAAGCTAATGCCGGGATGGTTCCTACAATAAGTCGGCCATGACCGCTTCCTT
Organism: Brachyptera putata; assembly: GCA_907164805.1. NCBI lineage: Eukaryota > Metazoa > Arthropoda > Insecta > Plecoptera > Taeniopterygidae > Brachyptera > Brachyptera putata. The sequence continues at coordinate 54,995,745 of OU015462.1, forward strand.
CCCACTATCCTTTCCATTACCCAAGAACCTTCATCTCATTATCCCATCCCATCATCTCATTAATCATCCATCCGACGCCATTATATCTTCGCTATCATAACAGTGCGTCGTTAAACCCAATATAAAAAAAATTGTATATTCGATACAAATTGGATAACTAGATACGTACTTGCCATCCGCTCTACGTATATGGCTCAGTCGGTTGAATCGATGCACTGGAAAATAAAGTTCATACGGATTGTGCTCAAGGAGCCCGTAAGGAATGTTTTTTCATGACATATTCATGTAGCCTGTTTAACGTTCATGCCTCTCACATCCCCTTTCCTCTTGAACAGAATGAGTATTTTGAGGTAACATCGAAATCTCAAGAAATTTCTATTCTGGACCCCTATTCCTGAGATAAATGAGATGTGAGAAAAATCAGTGAGAAAACTATCTCATATAATAATGACATATTTCATCTCATTTTATGTGAGATACTCGGTTTCTCACTCATTTTTATTTTACTCACATCTCATTTATCTCAGGAAACTATCTCATATAATAATGACATATTTCATCTCATATCTTATTTGAGATACTCGTTTTCTCACTCATTTTCATTTTCTCACATCTCATTTATCTCAGGAATAGGGGTCCTGAACAGACAATGTATGCGTTCGAAAAGCGCGAACAATTTGGTTGGAGGGTATTCATGACGGCTGTAGTCCGTACGGCAATTTATAGCGTTGTTTATTTTCATATTGTAGTCACCCATATTAGTCAATAATAGGTCAAGTTTAATATAACTAAGAGCCGGTTTTACGAATCTTAGTCAAGTGTTGAACATCTGACTATCGGGAGAGAGAGAGAGAGAGAGGGAGAGAGAGAGAGAGAGAGAGAGAGAGAGAGAGAGAGAGAGAGAGAGAGAGAGAGAGAAGAGAGAGAGAGAGAGAGAGAGAGAGAGAGAGCTCGTTGAGGTATGAAAAAACATGCGTATATAACCAAAGGTGATAAGTTATTCCGCTAACCATAGACTAACTATCGCAACCAATAGTTGGTGCGTGGGACCAGGCCAGAGTGAAATAATGTACGGAATATATCTGTCAAAGTCCCGATCGCACTGTTCAATTTTTCATCAAATTCATTTGTGTCATTATTCTATTTCAATTTACTTGACTGAATAACTGAATGGTCGTATACACCATTCAAAATGAGCTGAATATTGAGATAGGCTGAAGTCTGAACATTTCCGACTGGCCATGACGCAACAGCTGTTTTCCGCTGTCGTACATTCGATTGGTCAATTTCATTCAATGTTCCATCAAACTAAACTTGTTCTGTTTGAAAAGTATTTTACTTAACCTCTGAATCGATGATTTAATTCAATATTCTGTTCAATGGAATTATTTGAATAATGAATATAACCATTGAATTCAATTAGTTTGATAGAAAATTGAACACCACATACACGGCCACATGGAGACAAAACTCGCGACAGTCGACATCCGATTTACAAGCCATGATCGATTAATGTTTCGATAATAATCGATTGCTTAGGATCGAATCGATTGTGGGTCGAAATTTTAAATAATCGATCTACCAAAATACAAATGATTGATACAATTTTTAAAAAAATAGACCGTAACACAGAAATCATTTCGACTATGCAGTGTCCATATAATAATGATATAGAACAATAGACAGGTACAACAAGCATTTCAACAGTGCAATATGAAATGGTAAAAATAAAACAAATACAGAAGAGAAAATTGAGAAATATAGTCATAATATATAATAATAATAATGAAAACTTGAACAATCTAAACGCCCACAACACTCAGTGTTGATTGGCCACAGCAATCAATTACACTAATCAGTGATTAGCATCCCATTACTCGGTCCATAAATAACATAATATCTATTCTCATATGTTACTATAATTGCGTTGCATATTCGTTCCATACCTACCGTGGCTTCTACCTCAGTCCACGCAGCTTTCAGCGCCAGAATGATTTACTCGGCATCGCCCCACGGGATAAACTATCGGTAGACCCATAAGTTATTCACTTGTATACATGCCTGCCTAACAAGAGCTCACCCAAACAACGCAAGGGCTCGGATAGCCAGCCCAGAGATGCATGATTGCAGGTTATTAGTAAAGACCATGGGAAGCCTACAGTGAATGTAGATATGGGAAATGCATCACATGCTTTGTAAGGTGAATATATATTTGTATGAACTACAACTACCCTGAACTACAGTTTTGTTTTCACCTGAACTACCCTGAACCTAAACTATAACTATAACTATAAGGAAAACGCCATATGCGTTGTTAGACGAGCGGATAGTAATAGTATGGGTAGTAATGGTTAAGAACTGCTTCGAGTGGTACCAATTTAGCACATTTTATTTTTTTCTTCAAAATGGCTGACCCGATCAAGCTGAATTTTTTTAGAAATGTGTATCAAAATGTAATTCAACTTCACGCAAAATTTCATTTTTTGGGAAAATAAAAATATTTTCTTTTTTTTCCGCCATGTTATTCTAACGGGTATTTTTGAAATTTCTAAAATTCATAAAAAAAAGTTACCCCCCGATAATGCCACAAAACTATACAGATCTAAGTTAGATGAGGAACCATATTGACAAAAAGTTTGAAGTTGATAGCTGTAGCCGTTTGACCTGTGGAGAACCGACAAAAAAACATAAAAAAAAAACAAACAAAAAACATAAAATCGAACACCAATTTTTTTCAGTAAGTCAAATTGAATCCTCACTAAAGCTCGTCTAAAAAGCTCGTGTCACATGTTAGAGGATGAACTCCACCGAAACGGCTCGACCGAGTGTCGTGAAATTCCTCACGCACATTCGATAGGGCTGGTAGAAGGTCCTAAAGTATACGAGATCTTCTGCCAAGCTTTCTCCTATGAGCAATATCCAAAAAATTGGCACTTCAAGGACGACACCAGTAATGGCGTTGTTCACTGACATTGACGAAGTTGCTCAATGTTACTCAACGTTACTCACCATTTGCGGGGCTACACGTTAGGTAGCGTAACAACCAACATTCACTACAAATCACTTTGATGGTAGAACAACGTTTGTCGAGTCAGCTAGTATCTTCATATGTATACATTGTTGTCCAGATTTTCAACAATGACTGATAGCATAAGACAGATGTCTTGCATGTGAAAATGATGGAATCCACAAGGTTATGAATTAATTCAGTTTCTCATCTTGGAGGATACGAAAAGATCTGTGTTTCTACTGATTTTGATATCTCATACTGATCTAATCACGTTTACATTTACCGCAAATGTTGAATCTCACATGTAAGTATAATTAACCGAATTAGATTATTATAGTAAGAGTTGTATTCAATAAAATCTTGTTTGTTTTCAGTTTATACGATTGAGTTAACACTCGAATTATATTGCATATCATAAATTTCAAGTGATACTAGCATGTAACGTGGAAAGATCGAAATAATTAATTCATTCCTCGGTAATTTCAAACAATATATCGTTATTCAAAATATTTACGACTTGCACGTAATTGAACAATCGTGTGTGATAAAAAGTTGTTGCGAAACATTTAATTGAATCAATATTAATAAAATCTGTTGCAAGCTTCACTGCAATTTTCTACACCACAAAACTTTCATTCAATTTTTTTGTATAGCTACAAATACATGGATTTTGAAATGTATGTTTTTGCTTGTGATTATTCCGTATAAGGTCATAAATAAACAGTTTATTATTATTTCAAAAGAGCCAATTTAAATTGAATTAGTTTAATACGTTTTATATTGATGTAACATTATTCAATGACTTATCCGCCCATGCTTTTAGATGAGCGTTAGTGAAGACTTCCATGCCACTCTTATGGAGCTTTGTATGTGTTTTTTGTTTGTTTGTTTGTGAGCGCTGCACAGGTCGCAAGGAGTGACTGATTGACATGAAAGTGTTTGAGTACACGCAGACTTATCCAACTTAGAAGTTTTCAGTTTTTGAGTCAAATCGGTTAGACCATTTTTGAGAAATTCCATCTCAAAGTTCAAAAACACTATAACATTAGACTGAACAAGACAAATTTGAAAATGAAATCGCTCCAAATGACTTTAAATTTTCACTGAATGTTAACACATAAATTACATACATTATCGATAATTTGTATGCAATCCGAACGAACAGTTTTGAAGACAATAATTGTAGATTTTTTCCATCAAATGGATGGAAATAATAGCAGAAGAATGTTACAGAGATAGATTCACGGCTCCCTAGATTGATAGTAATTCCGAATTAAGTGCATTTTATATGAGCCTAGATGTGTAGAGTTTTCGATTATGCGTACCTACTCATCTTATACAATGCATATGTTGCGTTTGCCTAGTTTTTAGACGAGCTTTAGCGAGGATTCAATTTGACATACTGTAAAAAATTGGTGTTCGTTTATATGTTTTTTTTTCATCGTGTTTTTTTTTTGTCGGTTCTCCACCACATGTCAAACGGCTACAGCTATCAACTTAAAACTATTTTTCAATATGGTTCCTCATCTAACTTAGGCCTAGATATGTACAGTTTTGTGGCATTATCGGGTGGTAACTTTTTTTGTGCATTTTAGAAATTTCAAAAATACCCATTAGAATAACACAGCGAAAAAAAAATATTTTCCGAAAAAATGAAATTTTGCGTGAAGTTGAATTACATTTTGATACACATTTCTAAAAATGTTCAGCTTGATCGGGTCAGCCATTCTGGAGAAAAAACATAAAATGTGCTAAATCGGTACCACTCGAAGCAGTTTTTACCCATTTTTACCCATACTATCACTATCCGCTCGTCTAACAACGCATATATGGCGTTTTCCTAGTAATAATGAATTATCTTGCTACACTCAAGTTTATGGTTTTCAAACTCAGTACTGGTTTCCAAGCAATACGACATACATCTGGTGAGATTGAGTAATATTGTGGTTTTGAGGTGAACTAGTGTAATCGTCGTGCGTTACGCATGTTATGGCCTCCACGCTGACTTTACCGGACGCAATCGCTATTGTGTGAGCCAACAATGATACGCCGCATTTCCTATATGCCTGATCTGATCAGTTAACTGCATCATACGTCATGCGTGAAGCACTTAGTGCAGTTGCACCGGAAAAAAAATGCAATTTCGCAAAGGTTTGATTTACGTCGTGCATATATTATATGCGTATGATAACGATACTCAGAATGTGTATTGTTTCAAGGACAATAGAGTTGGTTTAGAATATAAGGTTTTCAATTGAACATACTCTGTTATTACTGACGATTTGTAACTATAGATTTGATGCATTATTTTATTAATTCTGTATTTTATTGGTAATTCGATCCTCAGGTCAATCTTCTAAATGATTGTGAATCTAACGTGTGAATAAGTTGTATAAGGTTCGCAAATTCCGATAGGTTTTTCATTTTTCATTTTTTCAGTTTTTTTCAAACAAATTGTAAGTACATCGTACTGAAATGAAGATGTGGGCAGTAAATAATTATTTGCATAATGTTCTAATATGTAGGTAATCTAAAATTTGATTTTTTTCTGTGATTTTCAAGCTTCAGTGTGTATTCTGCTTCTCTTTTTCAACTATTTTATGGAGCTACTTCAAAACAAGCGACATTAGAATGAATAACTATAATACTGATTTTGTATTCATTTAGTAGAGGGCGAAATCTAAAATTATTACCATAATAGCTATTCTGAAATAATAATATTAATGTAATATGGCCGATGAACGGTTATAGGAAATGTCAACTTTACAATTATCGGTATATTGTTGAATGGGTACGCATTTCATTCTGCAATTCTTCACAAGTTCCACTGTTTACCACTATCAGCGCGCATATCCAACTTCTTCTATCGACTACTTTCAGTCTGTATACCTATAGAAAAACTTGATTATTCTAAAAATCATAATTTAAAATTGAGCTACCATTATAGTTAATCTATACGTATAATAATTTAATATCATCAACTAGCGTTAGGTCCCTTCACTTGTGGGATTTAACTAAATCTGTTACGTAACTTTTCATGTAAGTCCATTATTCAATTAATTTTTTGTACCTTATACTGACCATTTTAATAGTACATGTTTTTTAAGATGTCAACTTTATTCAAGGGCATATAAATTTCAATCAGAAATTGACAAGGTGTAACGTAATATTACTTCCAGTTCCACTTAAAATGTAATAAAAAAGAAACGTCGCTGGAAAGAAAATAATAACACTAATAAAAACAGTCTGTATGACAGTCTAGTCTGAGTATATTATTGATGAACAAATAAGTATTCTAGTGCTTGTTAAAAACACAATTCGCAAGCCGTTACGACTGAAGCTAATTTCAATGAAGTTACAAGTTGAATTTGATGTATATACTACTATGTTCTTCTTAAGGTGGTACACGGTGCACGGTGCTTCTGGAAAAAAGAGAAATTCACCTTCAGTATTTTTTTCTACGTTCAAAAACCAGTGTAATTGAATGAAAATTTCACATTTCCAAGATAAACGTATGCCTTCTAATGAAGATGAGATTCTATTTCAGTGAATTCAATCAGGTTTAAGATAATACGCCAATGAATAAAAAGAATCTGATGAAGTGCATTGACGTATTATCTAAAAAAATTATTGAATTCATAAAAATAAAATGTGTTATTAATTGAAGGGCATGAAATTAGCTTGAAGATATGAACTTTTAATTCAGTTACACTGATTTTTGAAGATAGAAAAAAATTAATGAAGGTGAATTTCTCTATTTTTAGAAGCACCGCGCACGCACCCCCTTAATGTAGGCCTATATACTTTCACTGCCAAAGACTCACAATTGAGTGTTGTGTGATTTAGGAACAGAGTATTGTGAATTGCATATCTTTCTATATGATTAGAAGAATTGTCAAGATCAATGCTCATATAATTTAGCTGTACAACTTACGTTTCACACAAATTAATATAAATCTGAAAGTATTGCAAGCTACATAACTCGACTTAATGAATATTGGGTTTAACGACGCACTATACTGATAACTAAGATCTATTGGCGTCACTGAATGTTGAATGAGATGACGGGAAGATGAGATGGAACGTCATTTTGATAGTTCTTTTTGAATAGTGGGAAGAAATCGGTCGTGAAACCATCCCAGTAAGAGAAACCACGAAACATCACTCATCATCAGCATGGTCAACCATGGTGGGAATAGAACCCCGGCCTCCTGAATGACGGTCCAATGTGCTAGCCTCTCGACCACTCTTCTCAGTTAGAACACTCGAACCGTAAAATAAACTGTAAGATACATTTCTATATAATCTCAATAAATCACATATTTTAATGGTTACTTGAATTGAAAATCTCTTCAACCAGCCAACAAAAAATCTAAAACTCGTATTTCTGAAACATTGCATGTGAACAGAACATGCATCCACACAGTTCAAGACTGCATACATAATTTGGAATGTGTTTTACTTGATTTGGATCGGAACACTAAATGTGCGGTTTGTTTTGGGGGGAAATTCAATTCAATTTTACGATATAAATTCTTCATATTCGTGTGAAATGGCTGTTCAAGTAGTAAGTATAAAAACAGCAGTCGCCCTCGGTAGCTCAGTCAGCTGAGGCACGCTTCAGACACTGAAGCGAACCGTTGGGCGTGGGTTCTGTTTTTATAAACGTCCTTTCATTCATCATCACTACATAGTTTCATAATCACCTGCTCATTCGTACCCCCGTATTGCCTAGCTGTTGGTGGGGTCGTCAAGCAAACAATAATCATCATAAAAAACAGCACATGCGCATTTATAACCTATAGATCAACTGAAAGCAACACCTCCATGCACTATACACAGAACGAACAAAACATAAACCAAAACCCACAGCCTATTATGAATAATAATGTCTGACAAGGTGTTATGAATCGGATAACATGATACAGAATTGTCATCAGATAAGAAGATTCGAGTTAATTAATCGTGACGAATGTCCAATACGTGATGTGTGGTCATTTCATGTCACCGAGTGACATTTTGTTGTAGCAATGTATCTCGTACTCGTCGGCCTTCGCGCCAGCCTACAGTTATCAGCTGTTACCAGACGAGCGGGTCGGGTGCCACTGGCCTGATTCATTCGGTAGGGTTCGGCTCCTTGATCCGAGCCCGAGACCGAGGGGTTCACAACTCGCAAATTTGGTGTACATCTGGCTGATTCAAGGGATGTCAGGGATTTTAAGGGATTTTAGGGATTTCACGGATTTCAGGGATTTCAGGGATTTCGAGGGATTTCAGGGATTTCAGGGATTTCAAGAGATTTCAGGGATTTCAAGTGATTTCAGGGATTCCAAGAGATTTCAAGGGATTTCAGGGATTTCAGGGATTTCAATTGTTTTAGGGATTCCAAGTGATTTCAGGGATTTCAAGAGATTTCAAGGGATTTCAGGGATTTCAGGGATTTCAAGAGATTTCAGGGATTTCAAGTGATTTCAGGGATTCCAAGAGATTTCAAGGGATTTCAGGGAAATCAGGGATTTCAATGATTTCAGGGATTCCAAGTGATTTAGGGATTTCAAGGGATTTCAGGGATTTCAGGGATTTCCGGGGATTCCAGGGGATTTCAAGGGGATTTCATGGCAAGTGTACACCGGATTTCAGGAGTTGTTAAACCCTCGCCCGAGACTAGTGGATTGTTCAGAAATGTTCTTAAATCCAACTTTCGTTGTGTCTAATTTGCTCAAGCAGTGTGACGCTATCGAGTGGGGTTTATTATGTCAGCTGTTTATCATGAGACGATTATGGTACTAATTCTTACTAATATGATAAGAGGTAATTACAATATAACGGGTACCGGTAGTGTACACTCGACTGATCCATATGATATTGACTCCACTCCAGCCACTCCTGACATTTGAGGTGTCACTTACCATTCACGGGCAGAATGGCAAATAACAATACAAATTAATGATATCCAAAATTGTTTGTTAAAATTGTTTCATTGCTAATAAATAGTAAATTCCATTACTTATAAGTTTTAACAAATATTTTTAAAGACTGAAATACAAGTTTCTCAAAAAATACACCATAGTGCTTACTGTTTCCATCTCGGTGAGGCAAACAACGAGCTGCTGGGGGGGGGGGGGGGGGCAAAGCTCCCCCCGAAGGTTTGCCTGGATTCAACACTGGAGCCGAACACACCCGAACGAATCTGGCGTGTGGCAACCGACAAGCTCGTGTTATGATATATGTAAATCGCTCACCGTGTTCAGATAGAAGTCTGTCTTGCCCTTTGATACGTCCGCAATTCCCGCCTAGACACTATGACGTCACACACTTGTGAAATGTGCTCGGCCATTTATCAGCTGTGATACGTGAATCGAATCTCTCTGCAGGAACAGTCATAATGTTTGTGTGTGTGTGTTTTTTTACGAGGATCATTAAAACTATAATAGTACGGTTTTCATGATTTCAATTAGGGAAACGCAATAGTTGGATGTCAGAGTTGATGCAGAAGGAGATAATTTTTTTTGGAATATGATTTTATCGATCGGGGCTGATTGTATTTAGTTTGTAGATGATTTTATGCAATTTTCAAAGTACATTTTGTAAGTATAGGCTTATCATATTTTTTTTGTGTGAACATTTAATTATTCACCAGTAAAATGTATGAAATTAGATTACTGTGATGTTTGTAGGCCCACATATTTTCCAATGTTTGTTCTTTCCCTATATCAAATTTGATATATCATACTGATTTGAATCCATTTCATTCCAACACAGGACTATGAATATTGAATGGGCAGATTTATTTCATCAGTTGATCGGAAGCAGAAATCTGAATACTTGATCAGACTCTCTTCTATAAAACCGTATTCAAGATTTGTAATTTTTTTTTCAGCGCACTCTTCCAATGTGTCATGAAATGCACAACTATGAATCCAACGGAGTTGAAAATAAATAACCATAGCTATTTTATACCGTTCTGCTCATTTTCCACATCAAAATTTCCTACGAAGATTTAATCAATTTTTAATATACCTGCTACCAATCAAGTCACTCAGAAAAGCCATTTCCATCTTGTCGTCATCTGAACAAATCTCAAGAGAGAATCTGGCAGAATTGATACAACCATTTTTTCAATTGAAATTCATAATGTCTCCAAGAGAATTCAAATGATGAGAATAATCTGTAGGAATAAAATACGTACAGCTTTCCTAAATATATATATATATATATATATATATATATATATATATATATATATATATATATATATATATATATATATGTGTGTGTGTATTGAAACCATCTGATCACGTTTGTATATAAACAGAGGTATGTGCTGAATTCAACGATTATAAGTAAACAAGTAATGTATAATGATGCTCAAATTTGGCTTGTGATCAAGTCACATAGCATTCTAGTAAGCTGTCAGGAGTCTATTTCCAAATGAATTTTCGTTTTTTCGTGAACTGAAGTGAACCGGTCAGGGTTAGTCAGTAATTTCGGTCGGTCATTTTAGCATACGCTTTTCAGTCGTGTTCATTTTTATATCATTCCTGATTCACTATTGATGCATTTTATATCAAAACCCAATGAAAATTTGACGAATATCGCATATGGCATGTTCATTTTTTTGTCAAAACTTGAGTCAATAAGTTCAGCTAGATGTTTTCCTTACCCAGGTCTTTATATTCGTCGAGGGGGTACATGCATGGTGCTTATAAAAATGGAGAAATTCATCTTTACTATTTTTTCCAAATTCACGAACCAATGGAATTGACTGAAAAGTATATCGACTCCAAGATAATTTCATGCTCTTCAATTGTTCAATTGTGAATTCAATCAGTTTTGAGATGATACTTCAATGAATATCAAGAATGTGATGAAATTCATTGACGTATCTTAAAATGGATTGAATTCGCAAAAATACAATGTCTTACTTATTAAAGAGCATTAAATTATTTTGGAGTTGAGGTAATTATTATTCAATTGTGCCGATCCGTGAATATGAAGAAAAATATGGAATATGATTTTCTCTATTTTTATAAGCAACCCCATTGAGCGTGTGCTCGTTATAGCAATAGTGTGCCCAGAAAAATGTCCAAAAACTCATTTCTTATGCGTGACTCGAGCCCCACCTCATTTCAGTTACTAAAGCGTTGACTTAGCTGACTAAGCCCGGAGAGCGGCTGCCACCAATTATCGACTTGATCCTCATCGAACACAGAAATGGTCATCTCAGTCATTGGATGAGAAAAGGTTGATTAGGATGAAGATGTTTTTTTTATTTCTTCGACAATTACACATAATCAGAAATTCGGTGACATTCACTATGATTTCCACACAGCTCTATGAGGGTTTTCAACTTGGATGATAATTTGAAATCCTGTCCACTTCGTACACATAATTATAACGACAAATACAAATACAAAGACATTAATATAAAATCACACATTCAAATTCGAATACAGTAATACATATATAATAGACTAAAGATCTACATGTAGATCTAGCCGATATTATGTAGATGTCTAATAAGTAAAATATCAACAAAATATCATGTGAATCAATATAACCAAGAAAAACAAATGCATATAATTGTGATTTTGAATGGAGAGCACAGAAAACCAAATATACTTTTGTTGGAAACAAAATAATCAAAAAGACAAATGAATTTTAATGTGATTATGTTTTCTTAGAAACTATTACTCCGAGAAAAAAAATAGCGATGATCACAATAGTACGGTAATAATAATAAAACAAATAATAATTATGATAATGATAAGAATAAAAATATAGATTAATTAATGGAAAATATAAGTTAATTAGTTGCGTTCAACTAGACGACAATATTAAAATCAGATAATTGTTACCATATAAACATTCTGGAAAATCAGTAAACCTAGTCTAATAGGAAAGTCTACTAAGTTGAAGAATAAGTGAATAAGTATAGTAAATTGGAAGTTAGTAATAAGTATAGTAATCACTGAGTGACAAATTAATTGTTCTTTCAACTTTCGTTTCTGAACTGTTCACGTACAATATTTTGCAGTATTTCCAAAGTATTGTACAGTATTACAGCAATATTGCTTTATTTATGATTATATGATAATTGATATGATTGATTATAATTTTTCCTCAATGTAGTACTAAATAATGAATTATAATCATTATAATTCATTTCGATCACATTTTGTATTGTCAAGTTATCAAATTATATCGATGATGAGATAATGATAATAATAATAATAATTAGAGAAGCCCTTGAGAAAATGTACCATTCTCCAGCATTCTAGTAGACACACAATAACACAAGGAGAATTTGATCATTAGAAACCACTCAAGCTCTATTACATGACACCAGAAAACTTCCAATTTTGTTAGAGTCAAGAATGAATATACAGGATGGGATGAATAAAGCAATGGAATTGGAGAAGGATTACAAAGAAGTATAAGGGGAGGGGTGAGAATGGAAGTGGAGAAAGTAGATAGAGAAGTAGGTAAATATGGATTCATTCAAAGAACGACGCGGTAATGGAATGTATTGGAAGAAGATTTGAAGAATATAACGAAGATCAGTGATTTTAGAGGAGAGCTAAAAAAAGTATGTTTGATTGTAATTTTATGAGAGTAATCATTACCAAACAATCTGCAATGAGTAAATGAAATGACTAAATAACTAAATACACATGGGCAACCAGAACATCTACCCCCAGTCAAGCAGCAAAGTCTCAATGAAGTTCCATAACGATCAGCTAAAAATCAATCGCTCCTTCACATCCTAGTACATCAACGAAATATACATTTCCTTCCCTTCAAATTCATTGTTTGGAGTAGAATCATCAATTATTATGACTGAGCACCGATTATGGAAACTAAGTCTTTTCTATACTGGGCAATTTTTGTTTCAGTGTGAATAATCGAAACTCATTCCAAAATATTAATTCCATGGATGAACTAAGAAAAACTGACAAATATTTGGTTTTTGAAGAAGTACACGGTTTGTCTGACAAAGGAAGTACACGCCGTATAGACATCATAGCCATTACACCAAAACTAAGACAGCGGATATACTAGATCCAACAATACGATTCGAGAGAGGTGTCGATCAGGCTCAGAAAGTGAATCAAGAAAAGAAAAAGATTTATGAACCCACCATACCGTACTACTTGGAGAAGTATGCCATGCACCCAGAAGATCGAAGTCATCGAAGGCTTCTTTGCTACTAGAGGAACTATCCCGAAATTTCTAGAAGAATATTTGATGAAATTTGGTATCTCCAATTATCAAGGATGTAGTAAGCGTATTACGCGTTTCAATTATCATTCTTAGAAATCATTTATAAAGTCAAAATTAGCTTCATTATTTTAGTCTCAATTTGGCTTCATCTTCAGAATGTTATTCATTTGTAGGCCTATGTTCTTGTCCATTCTGAATTTGAATTCAATTGTTATTCTGTGTCGATTTAGGCAAGCCGACGTACATGGGGAGAGATATGAATAAGAATGTATATATATATATATATATATATATATATATATATATATATATATATATATATATATAGGCCCTATATATATATATATATATATATATATATATATATATATATATATATATATATATATATATATATATATATTTATATTCGGTATGTGTTGCAATCATTAATGTATGGAGAACTTGACGATTTTTCCTATGATGATCGTTTCAATTCAGCATACATGCTGCTAACATACGAACTGATATATTGGCATATTCATTCAAAAGGAAAGATATAGGGCCGATATAAATATATGAATACACGATAAAGATATAAAGATGAAGATATAACTGTGATGTAAGATAAAGATGTAACGATATAAATTCAAGTGAATCGACTGTACATGAGTTACACTACACTCCATCGACTACATACATTGCTGTTGAGCAAACGACGACGGGACCAATTCATTGCAACAGTTGGCATAATTACAAACTGAGGCTCAGAATCAATATTAGTGTTGCACATATTCGCAAGCTGTGTGTGCGATATACGGGAATTATTTTATTTTCTATTCGGCAAAGTTCTCAAATCATCATGACAATAATCACATGCAGGGCCTTTTGTCATCATTCATTTAACATCTAGGTCTATATATATATATATACAGTTTCATTCAATTCTTCATATTTTTCAATGGATTTTTCAATTTTTCAAAAAGATGAATGTCGGTGTCACCAAAAAAAAAATGAGAATATTTTCTTTTTTATATCTGACATGTAACCGTGTTTGTTGCCTGCGGATAATTTTCTTCATCGAATACACGAAACTGAAGACTTGTTTTCCGCCCCGGAGTTTCGAGCCAATTGTCTCACTTACTCCCTCCATTTCATGTTCACTTCACTCTCCTCTTTTCCAGTACCACCTCTCTCTCTTTCTCTTCATCACTGTCTTGTGATAAACTTATCATATATCGCCGAATTTCAGACGACATTCCCTACAGCACACCTGTTTTAGTTCCAAACAAGGTTCTTTACATCACATATACATCGAAGATATGAGGTAACATACCAATTCCCTAATTAACAACTGACAAACCTTTCAACAATTCAGTTATTATAACAAAAAATTATTAAAAACACGAGATACGATGTGTTATGCATTAATCAATTAAATTAACTCTAAAATAACAGAGTAATTGAATACTTGAGGACCAGACGGGGACTGTTCGAAGGAGCAGATCATGCATCTTGAGAGATTAAAAGGAGCGACTACATGTCAAAAAATAAAAATAAAATAAAAGTCTACTCACGTGAAGTACATAATAAGAGAAAAACATTCGGTTCAGAAGATGTTCGTGCAGTTGCCTTATACAGAGCCAAGAGATGGCATCGACAATCTTCCGAGCAGGTTTGACAATAATTATAATAATACAAAAAACACAATGGTCTTGTAACATACGGTAAAGATGTTTTGTAAGCAGTGCATGATCGCGAACACAAGTTCTTGTGTTTATTATATTTATATGATGGAAAGTCTTGTGGGTGTAGTTTGGGCAGAGGTTGTATAAATATTATGATAAATATCAGTCAATCTATTTTGGGTGAGTATTGTTGAAGAAAAATGTAAACTTGGAAAATGTTGATACCAACATAATCCATCCGCCCACTGTCGCTCAATCCACGAACAATCAGTCGATAAAACCGAACCTAAGGCATCTATTTTCAAAATAAAATTGATGAATCAACCAGAGAACATTCTTATCTGTCTCAAGTTTTTTCTGCAATACATTTCCACATTATTCAGAGCTTTTCATTTTCAATGATGATTTTCCAGCAGACTTCATTCTCGTATCAGGCCTACTTGAGTAGTAAACACTAAACTGACATTTTGTACGATTATTTTATAATATCAGATACTTTTGTGATTTTCATTTGTTTATTTAGATCCTCTATCCCTCTTGTCACGGTCTCTAGTGACTACACAACAACCGTATCGGGTGCAATATTGAATATTGGTTCCGGGAATTTCGTCTGGTCGTATATCTGCATATTTTATTACCCTGTTTGGATATGTAGAGAGGTAAAGGCCCAGAGAGAAACCAACCATTTTTACATAAATTCTATTGATATTATCAGTTGTAGTGTGTGTATAAACAGGGTGAGACAGAAATAAAACGACGCAGATAGTCATATAGGAATATAAACTTCCAAGTGATCTTCAAACGTAGTCATGTCACGACGTGGGAAAACTATTAAATTGACCTTATAAGAAAAATGTTGTTATGACCTAACTTGATTTAAAGCTACTTAGTACTTTATGATGACGTCACAGTGTGTGATATTGAAATGTTTCAAGTTGTGCGGGTGCCGCTTGTGTACGTTAAGTCCCTTATCGAGTCATGGTTGAAAATAGTTGCAATCGAGTCGCAATGAGCCAGAGCCCTGACAACGGGCTCAGATCACAAATACTGGTCGCTATAAATCGCCAATATCAGTTGGTTTGGTCTTTTTCCAGACAACTACGCCCTGCCCGTCCATTCCGCTGCGTTTATACGTACATATACATCTCGTTTACCTCGCGTATTAGCCAATCACACAATACCAATGGTACAATTGAGAGAGTTGAGGAAATAAAAACAAAAAACTACTTGTTTGATATTACATTAATTGTATTAATTAGCTTCACAATATTTTATTTACGACTGGGACGCTACTGCAATATGTTATGTGGACAAGAAAATATGTAGTGCATTTAGATTTGTATTAGGTTTCTTTGAAGGTAGTCCGACAAACTTGGTTACAAATTGTTCAAAACAATAGGAAAAAACAATATGTTCAGCATAATCGTGGAATTATAACCGAACTCAATTGTGCTCTGTGGATTGTGAACTAATATATAATATGTATATATATATATATATATATATATATATATATATATATATATATATATATATATATATATATATATATATATATATATATATATATATATATGTATGAGGTAATAGACATTATATATTTATATACTGTCAAACTGGAAAATATTAGAAAAATTGCATGAGGAATGTTTTCTGTTTAGAAATTGTTTCAGAATAATAATGTTCCCATCCCTCTTCGTATATTTTTGTATTTTTATTTCTCCCATCGTTCCGGTTCAAGATTGATATTTGAAACCCGGTTGCAATATCCGTGGCAAAGCCCTGGGGGGAGGTAGACAAAAGAAAATTCACAGCCTACTGATCGGATTATTTTCAAATATCAAAACTGATCAAGAAGACATTTTCACATTGTTAAACGTAAAGTTTCATGACATTTATGATAAAGTAGTCGTGTTCGATTACCGGTGCGAGTAGTCGAACGAAGACGATGGCACTGGTAGTATAATGCTTTATCGTCATCATGCAATATGTGTACATCGTTTTGCCAAGGGTGGAACCGAATACGAGTTGAAGATTTGCGACTTGCCATTTAGAGAAGGAGAGAGAGAGAGAGAGATGAAGAGAGAGGGAGAGAGGGAGGGAGAGAGAGAGAGAGAGAGAGAGAGAGAGAGAGAGAGAGAGAGAGAGAGAGAGAGAGAGAGAGAGGTATAGGGAGGGAGAGAGGGAGAGAGGGAGAGAGAGAGCGAGAGAGAGAGAGAGGGAAGAGAGAGAGAGATGAAGAGAGAAAGAGAGAGAGAGAGAGAGAAGGAGAGAGATATGAAGAGAGAGAGAGGTGAAGAGAGAGAGAGAGAGAGAGAGAGAGAGAGAGAGAGAGAGAGAGAGAGATGCGTGTATGGTAAACTAGTTGGTGCAGTATTTGCAATTCGGCCCCAGTTGCATTGAAAAACGCAGTTCATGTTATGCATTGATGCAACCGAGCAAACAGGTACCAATTACAGAGGAGTATTTTCGGTTCGTTTGACATTTCGAAGATTTATTTCATCATGTTTTACTTTATATTCTAATAGGATTATAAATGGTTGCATCATATTTCGTCAGATTTGATATTGTTCGTCATATCATTTTATTATCTAATTAATAACTTACGTAATTATGATGCATGTAATGTGGTTAATAGTTGGTGCCATACATACCAATGGAAATGCAATAAAATAGAATTGAATATCGTAATGAATGCATCCACATATTAGGCAAGAGCAGTCAATTTTTATTGTTGTGAATATCTTTAAAAATCTATAGAGACTTATAATACTTGTATTGACGGAAGGTGGACGAGCGAACCTAGTTTTGTGGGACAGGGAAGACAGTCGATGAGAATATTTGCTTTCCATAAATTAATGTTCATTATGTTTTCCTACAATCTGACCTATACGGTCCAGTCCGAACCGATGGATATAAACAACAGCATTCCAGAGCTGTGTAACCAGCTTCATATTGTGAATTATACTGTATTAGGTTCTGTTACCGCGGTACAAATTGAACTTTACGTTCTTCTATTTCACACTATAATACGAGTCTTGAATCTAGTTTCAATTGTATTTAATTAGGACGCTCATCTTTCACGTCTGTGATCGTTTTGATGGATGCAATTGACCGGAATATTCTATTCTTTTGTAACGTACAACTGTTCCGATTTGTGCAAAAGTTTGTAATCACGTGCATCATGATTGATGATGATTATTGTTTGCTTAACGACCTCACCAACAGCTAGGTTAAACCGGGGTACGGATGAGCAGGTGATTATGAAATTATGAAGTGATGATGAGTGAAAGGACGCTCACAAAAACCAATGCATTATGCGGGATTCGAACCCACGCCCAACGGTTTGTTTCAGTGGTTCCACATTTTAATTCCTCACAAATCCAAGTTTCACCGGAGTAATTAGGCCTATTTCTCCAAGTGTCCTTAAATTTTCCATCGAATTAATTCTTGTTCTGTTCTTCAAAATTTCGGAATGTTTTTTCTCGGATGTGGCTCAACTGATTGCCCCTAATAATAGACAGTTTCAAGTTAGACAATGACACATATGCCAGATTCCCTCTCAATCTAAATTTTCGTTATGTCTCTGAAAATCTAAAAGAACGCCGTCGTTTTTTGCAAGTACGATATAAGATCGTCTTCGCTTATGCTCATCCCATAAATTGAACCATGTCCACTCGCAATAGAGAGAATAGCACACAGGATCCATCCATAGCACATGTTGATGGTCCCACACGCCCGTCTTTCTTATTCACTACTAAAAGCGATTAGGTGTCTCGAAACATCATATTAGTCGTTTGTAGTACAAGAAAATGAGTTAGTTCAAATTATTGTTGCTAAAAAAACACAGAAAAACGTGGAATATTTAA
Organism: Brachyptera putata; assembly: GCA_907164805.1. Lineage (NCBI taxonomy): Eukaryota > Metazoa > Arthropoda > Insecta > Plecoptera > Taeniopterygidae > Brachyptera > Brachyptera putata. Next base: position 55,014,515 of record OU015462.1, read on the forward strand.
ACAATTCGTTCATACATTTACGTCTCAAAATATTGCAGTTTCCTTGATATATTATCTTGATTCTAGTTTTTCTATAATAACTTTGTTATAGTTATAACTTACTGTAATAGTTATATGTTTCATTGTAGACTACGGGCACTTGAATTGCATGAGAGAGCATCGACTAATGTATTTGGGACATATATCTTCATTTCTGTCGCTGTGCGCTTTCTAAAACCCATTTATTACTATTGCAGGCTGACAACCATCGAACAGGATTGTATAAATGCATTTTATTCTTGTAACTATAGAATTCATAAACGTCTTGAAGATTAAATATATTACGTTTATTGATTCCGCTATTATTGGTTGCTAAGCAAGACACAATTAGTAATGAATACACGTATCCAGGCAATTGGCGATAGCGTTAATCAGAGTGTTCAAGTTTTTGTTTTAATTGTGTACGGTTGGTACTCAACTGAAAAAGAACAAGATAAAACGATAAATAAATCTGTCAGTAACAGATAATGATCTGGAATGACAGCGAAGTTGTCAGTGACATTCTGTAGACCTTGGTTCGACTCGTGAACGTATGTGAATATACATTTTATTTCTTATTATTCCTTATTTCTAAAGCAGAGTTTCCATTTCTTCTTATTCTGCTTGTAACATTGATACCTATATTTCTTTCTTTTGTGGGACTTCAGTTATTCTTCGTAACTATGCTTGAATTTCAAGACTTGATTTTCTGAAACATCTATATGGAAATAATGAAAAGAAATCAATTCGTGAATAAAGTGAAATATCTTTTCTGTTAAAACGATGACGTCACATGAACTTATCAGTATGACGTCATCACTGGTTCCTGGAGCATTAACGTGGTAACTATTGACGAATGATTATTCGTAGTTATTGAGGCTGCCAGGCCAGAATAAAGCACTTCGAAACGTCTTTCAGGTGACCAGAGTTCGCTTCCTGCAGGTCACAGAGTCTAACTGAGGTTCCCGATTCGATCAGAGGTCAAACGACCGATACCTTCACACGTTTTGAGGATAATGCATACGATAATTTCACCCCAAGATACATTAAAAACCAGAGTAGGCCTATAATCATAGACGATAGGATGTACTTCCAGACATATCAATCAATGTTGAAAATTAAACTATCCCCATTCGTAATCAAACTTCGTCTCCAATCCCTCCTCATTCTATCACCTTGTAGTGCATCCTCGGTCCGCTAGGAGGTGTTATATCGTGCTGCTATCGGCCAGCCCGCAGCCCCAGCTGATGCAGTGGTCGGAACGAGTATTGCAGACATTCGAGGGGTGAGGTGTGAGGCGAGAAATTTGTTTTGTTCTGAAATCTGAAACGAATGTATTGAGAGTATATTATTCCGTCCGTATCGTTAAACATCCACATCAAAAAATACACTAAAATAACTGCTCCATAATATGGTAAACCAATTTTCTTGAATTGTCAATCTGGTCCCGCATGAGTGGCAAATGATAACATCTGTTGACGTAAACTTATCTGCTTCTATAGTTCGCTAACGTGCGTGGTGAGGTAATCGTCTATTGGTGGAGGTGCCATAATACGGCACCTCCACCGATTTTATGAACTGATATATCACAGAAAATGTTTGAACTGAGAGATATGATGTACTGACATGGAGTGGGAACAGATATATATTATCAAGTCTGAAATAATAGTAATGACAATATATTTGGTTCACAAATATGCATTGTTATATGCATGAATACAAAAACATGAATTATCAACCGCACAAATGAATAATGTTGCCAGGAATACTAACTCATGTGAACATAATACAATACATTTTTGGATTGATCTATTCAATCAATTCTTACAAAAATAGCGTACCATTCTCTATAAATACAACCTTACCAACCAACCTAATTAGACACAGAAGTCCTAAATTACAGCTAAACTTCAGAATGCAATATTGGCCTTCGATACTTATAAAAAGATACGATCGTCCACAACGCCACTTCGTAGTATTATATAAATTATGTATTTCCCATGTTTTCCGCACCATGTGTGGGTTACTAATTAAAAATTAAACTCGATAGATAAACAATAAATCGCAATGTGCATTCAGTATAAATCTGTAACGCAGTGTGGTCTGGTTTCCACTGAAACCTGTACGGCGTGGTTTTCAATCATGCACCGATAATTGGCGTCACGAAAAAAGAAGGTCGTCTACCAGCCAAATAATTGTAAGAACTCATGAAATCACACCATTTCATAATTCCAAAGCGTTTGAAAAATGCAGTTGCATTTCATATCTTAAATCTCGTGCTGAATAATAGTGTTAAAATAGTGATAAAATTATAGTGTTTCGAAAATTTACCGAAATAACTGTGATATTTGTGTTTGTAATGTTTGTAGACAACCTTCTTTTTCCGTGGATATAAGTCTAGAAGTGTATATATTGTGTCGTGCAATCGACCACACGAAAGTGACGGTCCTGGCCGGCAATAGGCCCTCTGATAGCCAGTCTTGCATGGAGTCGACAAGATCTTATCCCACCTCATAGACCTTGGTCGTTCAGCCGTGTATACTACCGTTGCTAAACACATCAACTAAACACATCGATCATTCTTAATGGACAGATTTAATACGTGTCAACATGCATCACTTTACAATTTATGTATTATTATGTAATTATAATACCCAATGGGCCAATAGTTGAGAAGAACGTATTTGAGATGATAATTCGATATTTTATATATAGGATGAAAAAGTGAAATACTGAATAATTCAGCGATTTGGAGATCTAATTCAACAGATCTGTTTATTTTTGTATCTTGATCGATTCTTGGGAAGATATATCCAGAGAATTGATTTTTCACGCGATTCAATTCAGACTGATGTAACCTCAAACTGATTGGAAGATATTTATTATTTTTATTTTTTCAATTATCACTAACTTTCTAATATTTGTATTATCATTTGGCCATTATTACAGTAACCAATATTGATCTTATTGTATAGTTCCAGTGCAGGTCCGTAGAGTGGTTCTCTTCATGCCATTGGACATGAGAGAACCGCGGAGAGCCTGTAAGGATGGTCGACCATGGCGGGAATAGATCAGCGGTCTCCTGAGTGATGGTATCTATGTAAGTCACTATAGTTGAAAAAAAACAGTTCATTACAGTTTCAATCCAGTCCTCATATTACTTGAACCTTGTGAAAAAGTGAATTCCAATTACTGTTTTTTCTGATAACCGTTAAATCCTATGCTTTTTATCACAAAGTTATAAGACTGGTTCGATCAGGTAAAAATACTTTTTTCTAGTTCAAGCAGTACAAGGTATACAAATGACTTTTCAAAGAGAGAAATATATTTGGATGCGAGAGTAACTATACATAAAATGTTACATTATTCATTATTTATACATTTTCATCCCTTCACGTTTGAAATATAATTGTTTATTGACGAAATCCATCTATTTTATATAGCGCCTATTTGAGTAAACTAGGAAAACGCCATATGCGTTGTTAGACGAGCGGATAGTAATAGTATGGGTAAAAATGGGTGAAAACTGCTTCTAGTGGTACCAATTTAGCACATTTTGAGTGTTTTCTTCCAAACGGCTGACCCGATCAAGCTGAAATTTTTCAGAAATGTGTACCAGAATGTTTTTCAACTTCACGCGAAATTTCATCTCTTTGGAAAATAAAAACATTTTTTTTTTCCACCATGTTATTCTAATCCCAGCAAACACAGTCAGAGCGCGCCAGTGCGAGGCCAGTACGAGCGTGCCGTAACAGCGAGTGACGGCACGGCACCGCACACATAGTACGGTGCCCGTCGAAATATGTCGCTCTGGGCAGGGGCCGAACGGTACCGGCCAGCCAAGTCTTGCCGCTCTCACGCCATGATCGTGCCGTGGCGCTGCCAGCCGTAGCTGCGAGCGCTGTAACTGCCAGTTATCAGTGTGCTTGTCGGCCCAGAGCCCAGCCTGTATTCTTTCTGAGTCTAGCCGGCATGCTGCCAGCGCCTTGCCGTTAAGCTGGCAGTGTCTTGCTACCAAATCCTTGCCATCATGTTGCCAGTTGCCTGCCATCATGTTGCCAGTTGCCTGCCATCATGCTGGCAGAGCCTTGCCCTCATGCTGCCAAAGCCTTGCCATCATACTGCCAGAGCCTTGCCATCATGCTGCCAGTTGACTGCCATCATGATGTCAAAGCCTTGCCCTCATGCTGCCAGAGCCTTGCCCTCATGCTGCCAAAGCCTTGCCATCATGCTGCCAGAGCCTTGCCATCATGCTGCCAGTTGCCTGCCATCATGATGTCAAAAGCCGTGCCCCCCCCCCCCCCCCTCATGATGCCAGAGCCTTGCCATCATGCGGCAAGTTGCTCGCCATCCATGCTGCCAATAGCCTTGGCCATCATGCTGCCAAAGGCCGGGCCCCACCATTTTTGCCAGAGCCTTCCACTTTTCTCCCAAAAGCCTTCCCATAAAGGGCTGCCAATCCCTTCCATCATTACTGCCGACCTTGCCAGACCCCGGGCCATCATATTTGCCGGGCCCTTTTGCCCCCCAGCGGCCAAAACCCTTTGCCCCCTTTCTGAAATTTGCTTTCCATACTGCCAATGCCTTCCCCTAAACGGCCAAGGGCCTTGTCCCTTTCCTGCCAGTTGCATGCAACCATGCGGGCCCCAATGTTTTCCATCATCTGCCAAGCCTTCCCCATCATTTTTGCCGGGACCCTTTTCCCCACCTCCCCTCCCCAATGCTTTCCCAAAACATGCGCAAACCCTTTGCCATCTTTCTCCCAAAAGCCTTGCCACCTTTCCTGAAATTCCTTGCCATCTGCTCCCTTTGAAATTCCACCTGCTCCCAAAACCCCTTGCCAAACATGCTCCCCAAGCCTTGCCATCATGCGGGCCCAATCCTTGCCATCTGCTCCCCAATGCTTTTCCAACATGCTCAAAGCCTTGCCTCATGCTCCCAAAGGGCCTTGACAACAGGGCGGGCCAAACCCTTTGGGCCATCATGCTGCCAATCCCTTTCCACCTCCCTGCCAGAGTTTTGCCATCATGCTCCCAAATGAAATTGGGAAACATGCTGCAAAGCCTTCCAATCAGGCTCCAATCCCTTGCAAAAATGCTGCCAAACCCTTTGCCCCCCTGCCCCAAATGCTTTCCCAAACATCGAAAACCCCTTGCCATAATCTCCCAAATTCCTTAAAACATCCCTGCCAGACCCTTTGCCTCAGCCCCCAATTCATTGCCAACATGCTGCAAAGCCTTGCCATAAATGCTCCCAAAGCTTGACAACTGCCGAATGCCTCGAAAACATGCTCCCAAAGCCTTGCCATCATGCTCCCAAATGCCTTGACAACATCCCTGCCAAAAGCCTTGCATCATCCCTCCCAAATGATTGCCAAATTCGGGAAAACCCTTGCCATCATGCTGTGCCAATGCCTTGACAACATGCGGCCAATGCCTCCGACAACATGCTGCCAAAGCCGTGCCAGCATTGCGCAAATGCCTTGACAACAGGCTGCAAAGCCTTGCCATCAGCTGCCAATGCCTTGACAACATGCTGCCGAGAGCCTTGCCATCATGCCGGCCAACGCCTCGACAACATGCTGTTCAAAGCCTTGGCCACCATGCTGGCCAATTCGTTTGCCACGATGGCGGCCAAAGCCTTGCCACCATGCTGCCAACGCCTCGGACAACATGCTGTCAAAGCCTGCCACCATGCTGCAATGCCACCATTGCTGCCAGTTGCATGCATTATGCTGTCAAAGCAATTGCTAGTTGCTGCTTGTTATCAATCACGTGAAGCTTGGGTGAAACCGAGTCAAAACGCAATAACACAGACACTCACACATCCAGACAGTCATTCAAGCGTCTCCTTCATCATTTCAATTACTTAACATCAGAACTTGACATCAAGTTTCAGTTAATCAATTAGGACTCTCAATTGAGACTAAGGCATAACAAAGCAGGACCAGTTGAACGAGGCACCACAAGGGCGATCTCACCACCCTCAAGCAACAACTGGATATGAAAAAACTCATCTAACAAATTCTTTAAATCATATCAATACCTCAAGTGATGATGAAAAGTCTATTTTTTTCGTCACATTTCTTGCATTCTCAGAACCCATAGGCCTAATGGAAATATACTGCACGTTTTTCCCACTTGACTATTTGGGAGCATGATAGGATTGTACATCAATTAGATGCAAATAATTCGTAACATTTCATAAGGAACGTGAATATTTATTGAAATGATCAAAATGGTATAAAATATCGTCAATTACATCAGCTTGGGACGTTGAGAAAAAATGAATTCAAGATATGTGATGACAATACGAACATGAATATAATTAAACATATGAATGATGCCACCGGATAATATGAATAATATTAATTGAATATATGAATGATGATCATTGAATAATAGAATAATGATTAATAATTGAAAAATATAATTAAAAATAGAAAAATTATTTTTTGGACTATTATATTTAACCCAATAGGGTTGAATAGTATGAATAATATGAATTGAATTAATAGTATGAAAAAATTTTAAAAATTTTCGTTTTGACTAAATATAAATAATATTAATTGAAAAATATGAAAAAATAAATTAAAAATATGAAAAATTTTATTATTGAATATTATTTTGAAAAATAGGTTTTAATAGTATGAATAAAATGAATTGAATTAATAGTATGAAAAATTGAAAAATTATCGATTGCTCATTGAAAAAATATTAAATTGAATAATATAAATAATAAAATTTTGAATAATGTTTTGAAAAATTGAATTGAACAAAAATGGATTGAATAGAAATAAATAATATAAATAAATTTAAATGGGATGAAAAATTAAAATTTAATATCGTTGCCCTCTATGATAATTTTTGAAAAATAAATAAAAATAATTGAAATGTTTTGAATAAAAATAATTGAAAAATTTGGGATTGAATGTTGAATAATATGAATTGAATTAAATATGAAAAATAAATAATATGGGTTGCTCATATGAAATAATTTAATTGAATAATAGAAAAATTTAAATTGGAATAATTTTATTGAATAATAAATTTAACAATTTTGATTGAATATAGGAATATTAATTAAATGGAAATTTTTAAATATGATAAAAATTTAAATTGATTTTATTTTGAATAATAAACGAGAAAATTTTGAGGGGTTTGAGAATTTGAAGGCATCCCTAAAACTATAAAACTAAGCTAACCTAGGTTGGGGCAAAAGGCCTCTCCCGAATGCGGTGGTGTGTTATCTCCGGGGGTGTTCGCGCCCCCCTCTGTGGGTTGGGGTTTGTGGAATTTTGGGATGGTTTCGGGGAATCATTCGGGGCAAATCAACTGTCAATTGATCAATTGGTAAATTGAATTGGGATTGATCTTTTTGGGGTAATCGAATTTTAAGATATGGTACGGTGAATCGAAGAGTGCGAAATTGTGGGAATTTGCTGGAGAACTCTGCGCACGCATGCGCTTAGTGACAGTGCGCCTTTCAGCTCGGCCACCTTTTCGATCTGCGGCACCCCTTAGCCACCGTTTAGTATACTGGATAACCTCATCAGATTTGTGTCCGGGTTAGATACTCGGACAGCCACTGAAATTGAATTCAAATAATTAGATGAGCGTAGCGAAGATTTTCACTCAACTCTTACGGATCTTTGTCTGTGTTATTTTTTCTTTTTTTTTTGTAAGCACTGCACAGATTGCAGGGTTTGAACCGATCGCCATGAAACTTTTTTATATTCAAACTTATCCAACTTAGAACCCCCATAGTTTGAGGTCAAATCGGTTGTAGCATTTTGAAGTTTCTAAAAATTCCATAAGATTTGGCTGGGTGGAAAAAATTGGAAAATAAAATCTCTCCAATATGATTCAAATTTTCCTCAAATGTCAACACGAGAATAATATAGATTAATACTAATTTGGTTTGATATTCGGACCAGCCGTTTCAAGGAAATAATATAATAAATGTATTTTATTCATCGAAAAGTTAAAAATATAGTTGAAAAAAATGGTGGCATTGTCAAAGTCCACGGCTTTCTAATTCATTGGCATTGGATGAAGTTCAATTTATATGATCAAGGTGTGTAGAGTTCTCGATTATACTTTATGTAGACATCTCGCTCATCACACAACGCACATCCTGCGTTTGCCTAGTTATTAAAGAAAATAATTTGTGTTGCACTCAGTTTATATAGGGACTGAAATTATGAGTAGGTCTTCATTTTTTAATATAAAATGATTTGGTCAAAAGGCTTATGTCACAAAATAACCATAATAATAACTTGGTGAATTAATGAAGGAATAAAATGAATATAGGATTCCACATATATAGATAGATATATAATATATATTATATAATATATATATATATATTATATATCTAAATATATATATTATATATATATATATATTAAGCAATATAATATATATATATTATATATATAGTAGTATATAATATTAATAATATATATATAATATATTATATATAGCTGTCATTACAATATTGCATTCAATTAGGTCCTCACATCACATGAAATATTAAATTGCATTTGGGATGACTTTAATGACTGCCTGTAAAGACTGTCATTCGTCACTATCATATCTAGGAAGCCGTGAATCTCGGCAAAATGGTTCTGCTATTCGATGAATAAAAAAAATTTATCAAATCCTCTTCTTCACAATGACTGGTCCACATTGGATACAAATTCGTAATTATGTTTATCATTTTTGTGTTCACATTCCGTAAAAATTTGATTTTTTAGGAAGAGATTTTATTTTTCAAACTTTTCCAACAGGCCTAATCTTAAGGGGTATTTAGAAACTATGAGAGTAGAGTTTCTCAAAATGGTTCAATCGAATTGACCCAAAAACCTGACAGTTCCAAGTGGGAAGAGTCTGCGTGTACATATACATTTCATGTCATTCAGTCTTACCCTGCGACCTGTTCAGTGCAGATACTTACAAAAAACAAACACACACACAGACACAAAGCTCCGTAAGTGTCGGTCTTCCTTCGTTATCGATCATCGAAATCAGTCAAGGCTATTAAGAAATCTATTGGGTAATTAAGCAACAGGTTTAACCAATTGAATTGTGAAACGATTGAAATTAGTAAGGAATAAACAGGAAAGCAGTCTCATAATTGTTCTTAACTCAAGGTACATGGCTAATAGATATATAATAGCACAATTATTAGTAATAGTTAGGGATATATTTGAATGAAACTCACAAGTTAGCATCAACAAAATTCGCTTAAATTCACTTATGGATGTCTTATCTCCACCAATCCAGTTCAGTTGCAAAGCAAGCTCATGGCCGAATACCCGTTCCAACACATGTTTCACAGTCGAGTTGACATCTTTGCCACCGAAGAGACCCAAGAACGAAACCTATAACAAATTAGATCCACATTGACAATCAACGCTGTTCAATCATCTAGGCATGCAAGTTTTTCAAAACATTTCAAGTGCACCAAACTGACTACTCAATTATGCGCAAATGATATACCTATACTGGGTAGCAATTTTTGTATTTATATATATATATTTATTCATCTTCATTTCTTCATTCATATTTTGCATTTTTTCTATTTGTTATCTTTTATTTATGTAGCAATTCGTTCTCATTTCTGATCGGATATGAGATCGTTATTTCGATGAAAATTCAATTAACGTTACAACATCGTGTCACTATACATTGCATTATTTAATAATTTCAATTTCATTTCATTTATTAGCCTTTTGTGCATACAAGTTATAATTGATATCATTAATAGGCCAGCACAACAAGCAAGACAAGCAGGTCTTAAACGTTATGGTTAACGCACACGTACAGTAACTTGGACCCGGCTTCACGAACTCTCAGCTGAGTATTAGTTAATAGTTATAGCTGTTGTTGAGGTACAGCGAATAATCGGAACCAAGGATGATACAAGTTAATCCCCGAACTATTGCTTGAACAAAAAGCACATCGGATTGGATTGTTATGTTCATGACTGAAAATTGACTCTTGGGCCTAACAACCAGTAATAAATTATCACATATGCGCCAATAATTCCAAGTGATAATCTCCAAATCATTATATCGTAGCCAATAACTTGAGTCCTGAAATAGTCAACCTCGTGTTGAAACTAACGGGACTAAAATATTAGAATCAGTTGTCACTCTGTAAAAGAGTACCTATTATTATCACACAGAAAATAGAGCGTTTCTTACCAGGTTACCCAGAAATTCTCTATTTTTCAATTGCTGGTTCAAGCCCACCAAAGCCGTATGTGAATTTATTGAAGACAGTCCGAAGCCTCATCTATCCCCCGCGTCAACGACAGGGACTGTGGACTTCGACCGCACAGCTTTTGTGAGCATCACTTGCTGCTCGGGCCACTTTGTTGACCGACTCGGTCAGCGTTTGGAGAGTTTTTTAGAATTTCGGGTCAAGGCAGCTGCAATGATATTCACAATCACCCATTGCTACAACATCAGTGGTAATGATGATGGAATCGAACAAAAACAAAGTAATTCGACAGTAAAAGTTGAAGTCACGATACTAGCGACAAACAGAAGAACTTGAAACAAGTAGTAGAAAGGAAACGCGCGCATCTTACAACAATAACAATTGGTACCAATTTACTATTGTTATCAGTTTTTCACCGCATTTCACCGGCGATGTTGTATTTATGATCTCATTTTGTTCTCACTTTCACTGGCAAATATCATGAAAATAAACTATACGTACTGGTTACAACTTGATAATTCAATCATCAGGTCATTATAATTAATAAATTAATGAACAAGATATTCAGAGTAAAGAAATGGTCCTACGATACAATTTCTCACTAATTGATAGATTTTAACAGAGGTTTCAATGCTTCACAGTTATTTAAAATTCACTAAGGAAAATCACTAATTTCATCCTACAGAATGACGTGAGCTGTAGCTCAATATACTTACTAGCATTCCTTTTGCAGTTGACACAGCCCTTATCCAAAGGGGCTGAGACATGATCATGATCAGAATGTTTTGATGTAGATGGATTTACATATGATTGATCTGTATTTTTGGTTGATGATAAGCTCTTATGGAGGTTTATGTGTCTGTTATGCGTTTTTTTTGCTATCGCAATTAAATCTTCTTCCGCGGAGCAGGTATCGGCGGTTGCAGGCGGAGGAGGACGTTTCCTCCGCGTCCTCTGCGTCTCCATCACATCTGATGCGTCAGTGGTGTTGCATATAAGAGTATTTACATCCTCTTCTAACAATTTACACTTTTCAATAGCCCTTTTCATAGTACCTATGGGATATATGAAACAAATATTTACATCGAATGAGCGATGCGAAGACCTTCGTGCCACTCTTACGTACGAATAATAATAATAATATTGTTTTGTTTTTTTGGAAACAGTGATGGATGAATGGATGATTATTGGATGAGCGGAGCAAAGACTCAATTTCACTTGGCTCGATTATCTTTTTTTTTTTTTGTTCGCGCTCTACAGGTCAAACGAAAATTCAATTGAAACTTGGCATGCCCAAGTGTCATCATCTGGATTGATCCCATTGATTTTATATGCGCAATCGGTTGAACCATTTCTGAGAAAACTAATTTTCCATTTTCCAAATTACCCATAAAATAAGCCAGAGAAGAATTTTCGTACACAAAATGTTCTTCGAAAAAATTCAAATTCTCACCGAATTGCAGTATGATAATGAAACACATTATCCGAACTATCATAAAATCCAATCAGTCGTTTTGATATAAAAAATTATATAATGACATTTTGAAACATCGTTCAAAGCTATTAAGAAAACCAATTAAATCCAAGCAACAAGTGTCACCAATTATGAAAAAACGATTAGAACAAGGCCTTCTTTATTATCGAAGAAATTCTTGACAATGAGTAATGAATTTGGATCTCAAGTGTATATATGTATACAGCTGTCATTACGTTTCATATAGTGGTATAATATTACATTTATTGCATCTAATATTTCCTTCATTAGAATAGACTGAGAAATAAACCAACCGGAATGGAGAGATTGATTTTCAACTTGAATGCCGTCAAAACATCAACTTGACATAACTTTTTGAAAGAATTCAATTTCACCTTATTAGCTCATCCATCAACGCGAAACACATAACGCGTTTTCCTAGCTAGTCCCGCATAAGGCATGGGTTTTTGTAAACGTCTTTTCACCTATCATCACTTAATCGTTTCATTATCATCCGCTCATTCGTACCCCCGTATAACCTAGCTGTTGGTGGGGTCGTTAAGCAACATAAAAAAAACTAAATGTTTTGAATTGCTAAAAATATTACTTACTATTATTGGCGAGGATTTTGATTGGGCACACCATCCACTCTTTGGTAGGCTCCCATTGCTGGCGAGTGGCCTTCCATCTTTTATTATCATCGTAATTGGGCCATCTACAGGTTTTGTGGTTTTTTGATAGCCAATTCTCGGGGATAACCCCGAGGGGAGAATTTTCTTCAGTAGTAAACTGGACGACATAATAGCGCCTGCAATGTGAATGTTGCAAACAAGTAATTCATGCCTATACAAAAAGATTAATGCTGTGCATATATTTTCACATAAATATTAAACGGTGCCCTCGTGTGTTAACGGAATCATCATACTGTAAAAACTACTACTACGAAAAAGATTATCATGCCCATACTGGATGTGAAATACATTATGTAACTGAAATTGCTGGAATATTACATTTTATACGGTATGGACCATAGGAAAACAAACAAATCCAGTTTTATATGGTAAAACTATGGCTTTCTTATTCACAAGGGTGACGTCGTAGGACCGAACGTTGGAAGAGAGTTCCTTAGCCCTATATATCGACAACTCAGAAGACAGACAAGGATAAGAATATAAATCAGACAGTTGGCGAAACTTATGACCATTATGAATATTTGTCCCACATCAGTTTGTACAAAGTTGATTATTTTGAATACGACACCATTGGTAAGATACACGCACGAATCTCTGGCATGTGTAGACAGTTTTGAATGAAGACCCAATCAATTTAGTGAAGTGTGTCCAACAATTCCATCAGATGAGCCCTTCTTATGAGATAGAAGACTGCTCTGTACCACTGTGAATTTGGTAGCATGTATAGGCCTATGTGGATTTCTAGTATAGCCAGCAAGTTCCAACTCTTTCATTCTCCTACAAACCTGTTGAAGCGGATTCGTCGTCTTTCTGAGCATGCGTTTTAAACTGTAAAGAAAGTTTTCGAAAGGAAATGCACTAAAACTGTCCAGAGGGCCCAAATATTTAGCATCACTGCTCAAGTGAATCAGATTATGGACATTGTAGACTAAAGATGAATTCCCATAGAGTTCAGACATATTGGAAACAAATTTTCTCAATAAGATGTTGGCCTGTTCATTGCATGAAGTGTACAAATTACTGGAAACCAGAATTGTAATACCGCAGGAAAATAGCAAGAAATGATTGTATAGTGAGTTGGATAAGAGTCCTTTTAAATACACAGGGCCTAAATATAAGAGAAATTGTCGAAATTCCACTGCCTTCCACATACACAGATCAGACAACGATCTAGGTTCGCGAATGAACTCTGAAGGCCAGAATGGTTGAGCCCCCAAAAGGAAAGAGTTCAAACTTTCTATGTTACATAGCCTTAAGCGTTGAGGACTGCTTCTTTCACGCCAAGACATGAGAAGGCGGCGCATAACTCCTAGACACACTAAATGCATATAGTCTAAAGGAAAAGTAGATACTAGACCAATGTTCAATATTGATAGCGGGGACCTTGCTTTGTGGTGTTCAATATCATCCATTTCATCAAAAGCAACATCTGTCCTAAGTGGGGCATCATTTTCAGGGTATGTCATACGACCTACATAAACACCTCGCTGCGTACAATTGTCACAACCGAAATACCCATTGAAGGATTTTGTGCATTTGACGAAAGCTTTCGCAGGTGTATCACAGCAAAAAGAGCGTATATTCACCTCTACTCTTTCGCTTTTATAAGACATTCCGTTATCCAAAAGATCTGCCATTTCTGTAACGAACTCATTCAAAAAGCATCTACTGGAGGTTTTGAGCTCCCACAAAAATAGCGACAGCAAACGGCTTTTTGCCAGAGGATTCCTCAATGTTACACAATATGGGCCAGAACTGCTTATTGTTACTTCTGTAAAGAGGCAACCCATCAATATTGAAATTCAAATGTATTGATAGTGTTGAATGACGACTTTTATCGAGATGCTGTTCTATCTGGTTGGCAAGTCCAAAATTATAGAAAGTCCCATCACCCATCTCTGTCAACTTGATACCACGCGGAGTTTTCAAAATGGTTCTTGCATCTTTCGGTAAATCAGGGTGCCAATGTCTTAAGCCTTTCAATAGACTGGTGAGTGCACACTGTGCTACGTTATTCTGTATGGACCAGTCTCTTAAAAATTCCTGGATAGTAGGACCTATGTCAGACTCAACATGATCATCCTCCCTGCCGCTGTCGCTACTGTCGGAAATGAACCAATCGTCACTGTGATTTTCAATTTCGTCAAAGGAATTATCAACACCGTCATCCTCCAGAAAAACAACTGCGCTACCTACAGCGTCGATGACAGGACCTCCAATAGCATCACTGACTTTGTCATTTGCAGAATCAAAACTACTGTCGGTACTTGAAAAGTCGAGATTTTTTACACAATTGACTTGATTGTAAGACGGATTTTGCAGATCATTCAACTCATTCACAGGCGGTGGTGTTACAACTCTCTGAGAATTGATCTCTTCAGACAAAACTGAAAGATTTATGTCGTTCATTTGCCTTTTAATGGCATTTTTCTTACGACGTTGTTTTTGCCGTAAACCAAGAGAGGGTATTTTAAGGTAAGTATCTCGTTCTCGGTCCATGTTATCTAACCAGTCCACAGAATAAAACACTATTTATACAAAAATATGTGAAAACTTACAGGGATGGTATCGGAGCTTTATAAGCCATATCCAACGTGAGTTTCTCCCCTGCCTTCACAACCTATTCAACAAAACCTGAAAATAGATTAATGTATTATTTGCAATGCATATATAATAAGTCACACAAATGTTAAACGGGATTTGTCTGGACGATAGACCAGCTATTATGGCAGACATATATTACTATCCTACTATAGAAAAACGCAATCTGTTGTATGTGTTGAACTCGTAACAACGCAACAACGGTGGGATGTCCAGTGTTTTCTACGAAACTGCTGACTCAGGTGGTGTTAAGGGGTCTTTTACCAAACATAGATTTCCATAGGCTTCTGTCAAGTGATATTATTTATTGTTGAAAGAGACGGACAACAATGCCCACAGTTGACAGAACCCATTCACTGCATTGCTCTGGCAACGATTATTAGTGCTAGTATTAGTAGTTATGCTTAAATTTAGGAAATTTGTAATTTTGGAAGTTTCGTGAAAAAGGTCATGAAATGTTCAGAAATGGTTAAATGTATAGACTAACTAGTTGAAAATCAACAGAATGAAAAAATCAGCAGAATCCAGAAATATCACCGAGATAACAAATGAAATGAATCAGATGGAATCAAAACTGAACAATTGGAATCAGAAAACCTAACAGAAAAACAAAATGAAAAAAGGAATGAAAAACGGGATCAAGAAAATCAATGGAATTGGGAAAAATTCGTAGAATCAAAATGATGAAAGTAATGAAATGGAATGATGTAGAAAAAAAAAAACAGAATTGAGAAATCGACATAACGAAATACAAAAATCGGAATTACAGAAATCATCGAATTTAAAAAGCAACGTATCTCGTGAAATAAATAAGAATAAATAAGTATAGCATGTACAAAATACTGCGATCAACAAAATCACCCTAATTTACACAATTGAATGGAATAAGAATAGCAGAATCGACAAGAACGTCGCCGGGATAAAAAAAAATATATATAACGTTTATCCTACCATATTTCCTCTCGCCGTCGACAATCAATCAACTTTTATTGTCGTTATTTGTGAGCTCCAAAAAAAAGTGAAGTGCAAATTGAAGGGCATCTCTACGACCGTCTATTCTCTAAAGAATGAGGCTTGAACCACCCGTGCGTTAGTGGTGTGGGGGATGGGGACGGTCGCTCGTAACCTTCATCATCTCTCGTGAATTGAAGACTTTTCAAACCACTGTGCGCCAGTGTTGTGGAATAGGTTATCGATCGCTTGGAGCCTTTATAGTCTGTAGGCCTACTCGATAGAAACATAAGAGTAAAGAATATATCTCCGAAAAATGAAAAAAGCAAATTAGGTAGACGTGCAATCTAACAAAGTATATTTCATATTTTCATTATATTTTACTACGTACTGTACTCGAATTTGAAGCTAGTGGATCAGAAAAATCCCCTGGAATCACAAAAATTCGAGTGAAATAAAAACACATGGAATAAAAAAAATCAAAGGAAGTAAAAGGATAACATGAAATCCAAAAAATTAAGTGGAATCTAAAAAGAATCAAGTGAGATAAAAAAACTGTAGGCCTACGCGGAATGAAAAAATCTTAGGGCCTACGAAATGAAAAAAGTCAGGCGTGATTCCGGAATCAAAATCAGGTGCACCAACATGGTCACGTGGTCAACCCCTCGGAATGTTGAAGCAGAGGCTTCACAAGTTTTCTGTTGGCGTGGATTACGGCTACGGCTATCAACACACATTCGGAACTCCATTCACAGTCGTCTGAGCTTATTCTTAGGTAGGTGTAATTATCACGTGGAACGAATCATTGACAAAAAAGTAATTTATTTTTCTCGATAAAATCTTATTCCGTGAATACACGTGGGCTTTTCTAATAGTCAATAATATAGAAATGCTAATTGGCTCATGCAACGCAGTGGTTAGTGCGCTCGCTTCATGAGAATATTGGAACTGGTTCGATCCCCGCCGCCGTCCATCTTAAGAGTCCATGTGAGTCGTTTTAGCGGAATTACAATTTTATGGTGATAACTTTTGAACGGTTTATGATATCGAGATTCTGAAAACAAGGAATCACAAATATTTTTAATACGTTCAAGATGATGTATGTAATAAGTATATGCATCTCATAACAACTAATTGTCACTCGTATACGGTTGAAAAATGTGTATTTTTAAGCGTATACGCGTGACAATCAGGCGATTTGAAATAAATAGTTATTACTCACACCACCTTGAAGGTATCAAAAATAGTTATGTTGCCTCTCTTTCAGAGATTTGATATCTCATGCCGTTCAAAAGTTATCAACAAGAAATCTCTCGATCTTTAACTATGAGTTTTCAACATATCATATAAAGTGTTTTTTCTGCGTAGCAACGGTAGGAGACATATTTTAAGAAACTATTTGAAGTTAAAAAAAAAAATACGGGACATAATTCTTGCTTTGGTGTTCGAATTTTGACTATTTTCTAGGTTTCCTAAGAACTTCAGGAAATACGGAATGAACAGATGTTTCACCGAACATTCTGCACATATTTCTTAATAACTTGATGAGAATATTTTATTGATAAGTTCAATAGTATATCAACAGTGATTTTTTCCATGAACGGTTGCATCAGGTGAAAACGATAAGGCTTATACATATACACTTTCGAATTTTTATTCGGAAAAACAATCCGAAACTATTATTCAACAATATTCATAAAATTTTTAGAGTCGATTGGTCGTTTTTCCTAACCTGTATGCCGCGTACAGAAAAAAAAACGATGCTCAATTGCTCATTTTTTCCGTTATGTGAAATGGAAGTCTTCGCTACGCTCATCTAATAATATGTAAGCAATATTTAAATTGATTTCGAATGTTACTGTATCGTTGAATTTATCGCTGCCTTTCGTTTCTTTCGATGAAAAAATCCCCATCAGTTTATGAAACCAAATTATTAGAATATATAAATATATTATATATATACATATATTATTAGGATAATAGAAACTGGCAATCAACGATACCCAGTTACTTATAAAATTCAATATATATGACAAAATAATATCAAGTCTTGATCATGAAACGATGTAGCTCTGTGCGGATGGTCGACCATGGCGGAATCGAAGCCCGGTCTCCTGAATGATCGTTTAGCGTGCTACGAGTGGTGACTCTTTGAGATCGTCTGAAAGTTGATGACAGTTGTTGATACTCGGTGGCACGGCTATTCATAATCGTATTGACAAGAGAATGCTGAAGGCTTGAACCACCCGTACGTCAAGTGTGTGGGATAGGACAAACTGTCGATCGGAAGCTTCATCTCTCATAGATCACCCGAAACCGCTCAAGGTGCATACACTATCGAGAATGGAATTATCATATGTGCTTGGAATGTGCGTTCGGAACTTACTGCCGTTGATAGTATCTAATACATGGATTCGGATATCCGAGCCATCAACGTATGTCACGCTAATCGAAATTGACAGCTCGAAACAGTTCATCGTTAGTGGTAAAAGATTACAGGACGGGTGATCGATCATACACATACGTGGAAGTATAGGTATATTCGCCCCTTTGTCATATACCGCCGCGCGCTATTTTCTACAACAATAACTAATAGTTTAGGAAAGTCACAAAAATCAAACTCTCTCTCTCTCTTTCCCCCCTCCGCACTCCCAATCGCTAGCTCATTTCCGAGAATTTTCGATGCGATTTTCAGCGCGATCCCTCGGCAAAAGTTTGTCCCTATAAGTCAAGGAAGAAGGTTTTTCGTGATTTCCCTGTGTAGTCTGGCCTAATGCCGGGATGGTTCCCACAATATAGGCCACGGCCGATTCCTTCTCATTACCCTAGAAACCTTCTTCTCATCATCCCATCATCTCAATCATCCATCCGACGCCATTAGATCTTAGTTATATTACAGTGCGTAGTTCAACCCAATATAGAAAAAAATCAAAAATGATATAGGCCCTACTAGCTGTGATGGTAACGGAATGAAGATCATGATTTTGCTGGGTATTGACAGTTGACATGAATACAAATACACTCGTGAAAAGTAACTAAGAAAACGTAGAATGTGCGTTGTGAGATGAGCGTAGAAGTATGGAAATCTGGGATTAAAAATACTCTGTCAGCTCAATCTACATCTACAGACCTTGTATTACTTCAAACGCTGAAAAACCTTACATGCAACTTGTTGCTATTTATAGAGCAACCTGTCGCATATACACTTTGCATTACATGTTTTGATCCTGATATTTGATGAAATGTGTACTTTTAAAGCGTTTTCTTCATTATATCTCATTCGATTGTTGTGCAAATTGTAGAACATGTGTATAATAGTTGTTTTAATATTCTGTGTGACTTTGAAAGCTTTTGAAAAAATTTCGTTTTCAAGTATTTTCCCCCTGGGTTATTCTTTTGGGGATTTTCCACACTTTCCATTTTTTCCGGAAAAAACCGTTCCACTGTTATTTCTGAAAAACAATGCCAACCTATTCTGGTGTGAGGCCAATATTCAAAAAAAAGTTTTCAGTTGATTGGTCAATTTTCCTGACCTGTATGCCGCGTACAAATTTACAAAATAAATTTTAAAAAATTAAATAAAAACAAAGCCCATTTTTTTTACATGTGAAATGGTAGTCTTCGCTACGCTCATCTAATTACTAATAATTGGAAGAGACGGTCGATAGATTGCATCAAAGATATTACTATATACTACTTGGATTGCAATATACTCTGAGGCTCTGAGGTCGAACTGTACATGTAAAACTTCAGAGACGCCGACTGCGTTTCGAAAAATCCAGCCTGGTAGTTGTATCCGTGGAATGTCATAAATGTTACACCGTAGGTTTATTCAAACGTGAATGCCAATAATTTATATCTACCCATTATAATAGGGCTATGAATAGCCAATGCTTACACTTTTCCCAAACTTTGAAATGCAATCGTAATCTATGGTTTACTTGTATACAATGCCTAGACTACAGAGGGAAATCACGAAAAACCTCTGATGGTCGGCAGCGTGGATCGAACCGTGTCACATGAAGCGAGCGCGTTAACCACTACGCTGCACGAGCCGGTATTTTATATCCAATAGCTGTGCTATTTCCATGGCATTAGGATTCTTCAGGTCAAGATCTATTTCAGAAATGCAACTGCGAATTTTAAATTGTCGTATAAGCCTACTCATAATTTTAGCTATATTGGGTTACCACAAAAGTATTTATAATTAACAGTATTCAGTTGGTGGACGCGCGGTCTTTTCCTTTTGTCGATGCAAGCAGGTCTAGACCTAGGTAATCCCAGACTAGATCGTACACAACTTGTAGGGCATAGGTCTATCAAGGGCCAATGATGATTATGTCACAGCCGGTTATACCAACACTCGTGATCAAGTATTAATTATCCAATTATTAGTCAAAGTACACAAATAACATGCGAGTAGCCAAGAGTGATAGGACCGGCATGATAATTCGCTATTTACCACGCATTTATCTGATTATTAGGTGAAACAACTGACCTTCATATCAGGCCAAAAAAAGTTCAAAGAATGCAATTGCACTTACCTTGCAAGATGTGGTGAATTGTATATTCTGAGCGAAAAATGACCACCAGTTATTCACAAATCACAAACACTGATTTCAACGTAAATGGCTTCAGTGCGAGAGTTCGATGCGTTCCCTCACAGATTCGTACAGAAACAATAAAAGCGACACGTGTGTTGCGTGATGCTTGGAGCAACTGTTTCTGCGCATACACCAATCACAAAAAATATTTTCACTAGAGATTAGTATTAAGTATAAAACGAAACACAGCTATATTCGTTTATTTGCGTGATGTTATCAAACTCTGTTAAACAAACCTCAATAATGATAACATACACTCTTTTAACCACTGAAAGGATAATAATGATTGCAGTTTATGCTCTTTAATTCTAGTAGATTATTACCGATGTTGGCATCACTTATTCGCAGTTCGCACAAAATTTGAAATGCCGCGAACTGTGCGAGCATTTCACAATGAAGTAAGGTCAGAGCTTAAGTCGAATGAAAAATGAAAATTCAGATCAGGATAATTGCGGAGAATCATGTTATAAGTGACAGGAAATTGTAGAAAAACCTCATGGAATATTATTAATTTGATAAATAATTAATTATGCAATAGGGATTTACTACATGATTAAAAAACTCATTTTAATTTGGAGTAGAGGCTTGGTGTCGGCCCCAGACAGGCTAGCCTGGGTTGACAAGATACCGCGCCGGTTCATTACCGCCATGAGCACTGGTGGTGTGTATAGGCTATAGCAGTTAGAGACTGGGACTGACTACGCTCGGTGGCGGCTGGCCGGCATCAATCAGGCCGAGGCTTGGTGTTGGCCCAAGACAGGCTAGTGTTATTCGACAAAGAACCTCGCCGGTTCATTGCCACCATGAGCGCTAGTGGTGTTTCTTGTCGAGTCAGTGACATACTGGAACAGATTGGGAACGGTGGCGGCTGGCCGGCATCACTCAGGCCAGGGCTTGGTGTCGGCCCAAGATAGGCTAGTGAGGGTTGACAAGGAACGTCGCCGCTTCATTGCCACCATGAACGCTAGTCGCGTTTTTTGTTGAGGCAGTATGATACTGGGACTGATTAGGCACGGTGACAACCGGCCAGCATCATGCGGGTCAAGGCTTGATGTCGGCCCAGGACAAGCTATCGTAGGTCGACAAGGAACCTCGCCGCTTCATTGCCGCCATGAGCGCTAGTGGTGTTTTGGGTTGAGGCAGTATGATATTGGGACTGATTAGGCACGGTGGCGGCTGGCCGGCATCATGTGGGTCAAGGCTTGATGTCGGCCCAGGACAAGCTATCGTAGGTCGACAAGGAACCTCGCCGGTTCATTGCCGCCATGAGCGCTAGTGGTGTTTTGGGTTGAGGCAGTATGATATTGGGACTGATTAGGCACGGTGGCGGCAGGCCGGCATCATGCGGGTCAAGGGTGGATGTCGGCCCAAGACAGGCTAGTGTGAGTCGACAAGGAACCTCGCCGCTTCATTGCCGCCATGAGCGCTAGTGGAGTTTCAGGTTGAGGCAGTATGATATTGGGACTGATCAGGCACGGTGACAACCGGCCAGCATCATGCGGGTCAAGGGTGGATGTCAGCCCAAGACAGGCTAGTGTGAGTCGACAAGGAACCTCGCCGGTTCATTGCCGCCATGAGCGCTAGTGGTGTTTCAGGTTGAGGCAGTATGATATTGGGACTGATCAGGCACGGTGACAACCGGCCAGCATCATGCGGGTCAAGGCTTGGTGTTGGCCCAAGACAGGCTAGTGTGAGTCGACAAGGAACCTCGCCGGTTCATTGCCGCCATGAGCGCTAGTGGTGTTTCAGGTTGAGGCAGTATGATATTGGGACTGATTGGGCACGGTGGCGGCTGGCCAGCATCGTGCGGGTCAAGGCTTGATGTCGGCCCAAGACAAGCTATCGTAGGTCGACAAGGAACCTTGCCGCTTCATTGCCGCCATGAGCGCTAGTGGTGTTTCAGGTTGAGGCAGTATGATATTGGGACTGATTAGGCACGGTGGCGGCTGGCCAGCATCATGCGGGTCAAGGCTTGATGTCGGCCCAAGACAAGCTATCTTAGGTCGACAAGGAACCTTGCCGGTTCATTGCCGCCATGAGCGCTAGTGGTGTTTCAGGTTGAGGCAGTATGATATTGAGACTGATTAGGCACGGTGGCGGCAGGCCGGCGTCATGCGGGTCGAGGCTTGATGTCGGCCCAAGACAGGCTAGTGTGAGTCGACAAGGAACCTTGCCGCTTCATTGCCGCCATGAGCGCTAGTGGAGTTTCAGGTTGAGGCAGTATGATATTGGGACTGATTAGGCACGGTGGCGGCTGGCCAGCATCATGCGGGTCAAGGCTTGATGTCGGCCCAAGACAAGCTATCGTAGGTCGACGTGGAACCTCGCCGCTTCATTGCCGCCATGAGCGCTAGTGGTGTTTCAGGTTGAGGCAGTATGATATTGGGACTGATTAGGCACGGTGGCGGCTGGCCGGCATCATGTGGGTCAAGGGTGGATGTCGGCCCAAGACAGGCTAGTGTGAGTCGACAAGGAACCTTGCCGGTTCATTGCCGCCATGAGCGCTAGTGGAGTTTCAGGTTGAGGCAGTATGATATTGGGACTGACTAGGCACGGTGGCGGCTGGCCAGCATCATGCGGGTCAAGGGTGGATGTCGGCCCAAGACAAGCTAGTGTGAGTCGACGTGGAACCTCGCCGCTTCATTGCCGCCATGAGCGCTAGTGGAGTTTCAGGTTGAGGCAGTATGATATTGGGACTGATTAGGCACGGTGGCGGCTGGCCAGCATCATGCGGGTCAAGGGTGGATGTCGGCCCAAGACAAGCTAGTGTGAGTCGACGTGGAACCTCGCCGCTTCATTGCCGCCATGAGCGCTAGTGGTGTTTCAGGTTGAGGCAGTATGATATTGGGACTGATTAGGCACGGTGGCGGCTGGCCAGCATCATGCGGGTCAAGGGTGGATGTCGGCCCAAGACAAGCTAGTGTGAGTCGACGTGGAACCTCGCCGCTTCATTGCCGTCATGAGCGCTAGTGGTGTTTCAGGTTGAGGCAGTATGATATTGGGACTGATTAGGCACGGTGGCGGCTGGCCAGTATCATGCGGGTCAAGGCTTGATGTCGGCCCAAGACAGGCTAGTGTGAGTCGACAAGGAACCTTGCCGGTTCATTGCCGCCATGAGCGCTAGTGGAGTTTCAGGTTGAGGCAGTATGATATTGGAACTGATTAGGCACGGTGGCGGCTGGCCAGCATCATGCGGGTCAAGGGTGGATGTCGGCCCAAGACAAGCTAGTGTGAGTTGACAAGGAACCTCGCCGCTTCATTGCCGCCATGAGCGCTAGTGGTGTTTCAGGTCGTGGCTGTGAGATACTGGGACATACTAGGCACGGTAGCGACTGGCCAGCATCATTCAGGCTATGGCTTGACGTCGGCCCTAGACAGGCTAGCTTTTCGTTAGTGTACCTTGCCGGTTCATCGCCGCCATGAGCGCTAGTGGCGTTCGAAGTTTGAGGCAGTGGGATACTGGGACTGACTAGGCATGGTAGCGACTGGCCAGCATCATTCAGGCTATGGCTTGACGTCGGCCCTAGACAGGCTAGCTTTTCCGTTAGTGTACCTTGCGGTTCATCGCCGCCATGAGCGCTAGTGGCGTTCGAAGTTTGAGGCAGTGGGATACTGGGACTGACTAGGCACGGTAGCGACTGGCCAGCATCATTCAGGCTATGGCTTGACGTCGGCCCTAGACAGGCTAGCTTTTCCGTTAGTGTACCTTGCCGGTTCATCGCCGCCATGAGCGCTAGTGGCGTTTGAAGTTTGAGGCAGTGGGATACTGGGACTGACTAGGCACGGTGGCGACTGGCCGGCACCATTCTGGCCATGGTCCATACAAAACCGGCCCATCGTGTACTCTGCAGTACGATGCCATTGCACAGTGCCTTGCCGTTACTGTCGTTACCGGCCCAGTACCTGGCCATCTAGTGTGTGTTTGCTGGGATGTGAATTTTCGAAATTTCTTAAATTCATAAAAAAAAAGTTACCCCCCGATAATGCCACAAAACTATACAGATCTAAGTTATATGAGGAAACATATTGAAAAAAAGTTTGAAGTTGATAGATGTAGCCGTTCGACCTGCGGAGAAGCGACAAAAAAAATAAAAACAAACAAACAAACAAAAAAATAAAAAATAAAAACGAACACCAATTTTTTTCCAGTATGTCAAATTGAATCCTCGCTAAAGCTCATCTAATAAATGTGAGCTCTCTGGTTCATAAACAAGCAGTCTATGTGTATAGCAATTACATCCGAATGTAAACTTCAATTGACGGTCAATTGTTTGGTTGACACTGTCACGACACGCAACAGTTCTGTCTTGATGACCTGCACCCGAATGGCCTCCGTTCGAATCATTAGAACCAATTACTGTGGGTTTGATCACCTAATAATGGGTCAATAAGACGCAACTGACACTAACTGAACTATGACACTATCGCACTTTCACACTAGAGTGCCAAGACTACTGGCTAACTTATACCAGCAATCTACTGTACATCTAGTGTGTATTATATATATATATATATCTATATATATATATATAATATATATATATATATATATATATATATATATATATATATATATATATTTATATATATATATATATATATATATATATATATATATATATATATATATATGAATATATATAGACCCATAGGTTTTATAGTAATGTCGTAAAATACGCTTCGACTGGGACTCGAACCTGGGACCTTCTGATCAGAAGGTCCCGGGTTCAAGTTCCGGTCAAGGCATATATCCATTACGAGATGATTATTACATCCCAAATATCTTGATATTGGATGGTATTCAATATGTTTAATTATGAAATGTATACATATATATAGTCACACATATTAGTTATATATTGCCATAGATTCTTATCGGCCTATATTTGTATGATAATCAGGCTCGTACCCTACTAATTCATATGAATCCAATAATTCATCCAAGTTCATGATCAATTTTGTATAAATCTCTCGAGAATAACAGATATTTATTTTGGATGTTCTTATTAAGAGCATGCGAGTCGAATATATCGGTTTTTGGTGATGACTTTTCAATGATTTGTGATATCAAACTTCCAATACGGGAGTAACAGGCTTCAATAGGCCTATATTAGTGATGGTATCGGTGAATACTGTTTGAATTTCACCGCATCATTTTTCACAAGTATAAATGAGAGGGAAAAAATCAGCTGTAGGTCTATGTCCGTCAATATGTTAGAGTCCAAGTTTAATAGTTTCTTAAAAGAGATAGTTTGATAGTTTAAATAGCTTAAATCGAGATCTGTGTATCTTTAGAATTATATTCTCGATAATAGGCCCATATTATAGTGATGGTTCAAAAGTTGAAGAAGTTTCAAAAACCGTTCAAAAGTCAAATCTAACATTCTGATATTTCGTCAAACCGACTAACATGTGTCAGTTTGTTTGTGTCAGTTTGTTTGTGTCAGTTTGTAAACATACGAAGAAATGAAAGCTATCACATTTAACGCCACGACCATCCAAAAACACCGAAATAAAAATAATCCCACTCATTAAATTAATATCCTTCATTTCACAAAGAAAAAAAAACATAACTGACAACCAACCATCACTATCATAGACCATCTCATTATCTTCCTATTCAATCTATTCTACTTTCAAAGATTCCAATTTTCTCCATTCTTTTCTAAATCTGTAACTATCCATCACAGCCGCTTGCATAATGCTGCATGTAGCCGATATATTATGGCTTGCGACTCAAGCTTGTCGACCTATAGATAACTGTCACGTTTACAATGTATAACCACACCTTCCCATTGCGCTGTACACGCTCTCTTACCTCTACGTCAACGCCGTGGTAATTATATCAAAACGAAAAACATAGAGATTACTTAAGAGCACATGGGAGAGGATCAGGTTTTTGGTAATTACTTTTGGAAGGTATAAGATATCGGAATTGGGAGATATGGAGAAATGTAGATATTTTCAATATCTCCATGACGATGAAAATAAAAAAATATTTGACTTATATCGCAAAATTTTCACAGGTATACAACGAAAATACATTTTTGGATGAGCGTAGCGAAGATCTTCATTTTGCATACCGAAAAGAATCGGGCTTCGTTTTTTTTGGGGGGGGAATTTTGTGCGTGGTATACAGGTCAAGAAAAGAGACCAATATACTCGAAACTTTTTCTGCAGAATGGTATGAAGCCAGAAAAGTTGGGATTGTTCTTCAGAAGAATCGTTCCACGGTTTTTTCCGGAAAAAGCGGCAAATATAAAAAATCTCCGTGAGAAAAACCCAGAGGGAAAATACTTGGGAAACAAAAATATTTTAAAAGCTCTAAAATATTCACTGAATATGGAAAGAACTATCATAAATATACTAAGTGATTTTACCAACAACCGGATGAGAAAAATAACAAAGAAAAACGCAATAAAAGTGTACTCCTCATTGGGGAGCAGGATCAACAGATTTTGCAAGGTGAATACCACAGGTTGCACTATAAATATTAACAAATCGCAGTTAGGGTTTTCAAACGTGTGAAGTAATCCAAGGTATGTAGATGTAGATTAAGCTGACAGAATATTTTCAATTCTAGATGTTCAGACTTATAAGCTCATCTCTCAATGCATATACTGCGTTTTCCTAGTTCAGCTGTAAACATATGAAAATGTTGGTATGTAAAGGTAATAATTTTATGTAACGTCATTTTGTAGTTATCAAAGTTATCCGTTTTATCTCGCGTAGTAGAATTTGTGGGCTTATATCAGACATCATTCTGAATTAATTGAAAACAGAATATTTTGCCAAGCCGACTACCATATAGAGTCGATTTAGCGGAATATCAGTTTTTTGTTGAAAACTTTTGAACGGTATGAGATACCGAAATTATTCTAGAAACGAAAAAAAAATATATTTTCAATACCTTCCAAACGGTTAATTCATCTCATATTGCATAATTGTCAAGCGTATACGAATGTGAATATTTAACCGTATGCGCCTGACAATCAGGCGATCTGAGATACGAAGTTACACTAACTGTATACCATCTCGAAGGTATTGGAAATATCTGTGTTTCCTTGTTTCCAGAACTTGTTTCTATATGATTGTATTTTACCTGCATTTATTGGAAGATTAATTTTAATTATTGTGTGTTGGTAGGAGTTGCTTCGACATAATAAAGTGAGAAGATTTGATTTACCTAGCATAATTAAAATGTATTCAGTATAAAGATAATTGTTATGAACTTGTTTTTATAAAATTGTATTCCAACATTTATTGTAAGATTGATTTTAATTATTTGTGTGTTGGTATCCCACACCGTTTCGAACGTTAATCACTAAAAAACTGATATTTCGCCAAATCGACTCCCATAGACTCTTAATACTCGACACTCACACAAGAACATTATAAACATTTGAAGTGAGTTTAAACATTAATCTTCCGTAGAAAATATGACCTTTGAGAGTGATGCATGTGTGAAATCAGAGTCATTTTTGTTTTATACTTCAACGCGTGTTGCAACAAGCTAGCACTGTGAAGAAGGCGATAGTTAGTTGAAGTATGATTATTCTATCAACCATAGCTTTCAATAAGGATGAAAATATTCGAGATTTCCGAAAAATTTATACAATAAATTTATATACATATATACACATATAAGAGAGTTAGTGGGCCCCTACTGGAAGAGATAAGACGTAGACACGATACTTTCATCTATTAATAAACAAGAAAACAGAAAAACATAGAATATAAATACTCATATCATATTTTTGATCATGAAATCGAAAAGTGATTGCTTCGTATACGGTAGTGGGCCCCTAATGTACTCAGTAATTCAAACAACAATTATATATGATATAGGCCTATATATATATATATATATATATATATATATATATAATATGTATATATATATAATATATATACATATATATATATATATATATATATATATATATATATATATATATATATATATATATATATATATATATATATATATATATATATATATATATATATATATATATATATATATATATATATATATATATATATATATATATATATATATATAAACCCAGGTCTATTCGGGCGTGCATTCGACTCCTGCGTAACCGTAATGTGTGAATATCACTCATATATCAACCGCTCAGTCATACACATATGAACAACTTTCCTCTTCGTGAAGTCGTTAGGAAAACAATAATAATTGTCATCAATAACATCAAAATTCATTCCAATCCAAAGTTTTAATACTGATGAATTCACTTTTCATTTCTATCGACTACGAACCACGAATAATATTTCAGTACGCAAAGAGAGCACATCTAATTGCTGCCTTCAATTGAAATTGTTCGATAATTATTTACCTAATCTCCAACTCGAGTGGCTCCCACATTACTATCAATTCATTTTCTGGAATTCCATTCTCTCGGATAACATTCTATCCAGAAAGAGTATATTTATTGTTAATAAATTCAGAGTTATTCAACTAAAACTAGCTGAACTATTTGAAAAATGTAGAATTTATAATTATATCGTTAAATTACGTATGTAGCAGTTTAATGTAAATTTAAATTGTATTCAGACAGGGACTATAATTATGAAACCGATAGCGTGGAGATTCATTGGCATAAGCACAGAAATGTGTTAACACAGAAATACAAGAACTGGTCTAACTGTTCGGGTATTTACGAAACACTATATATACTCGAACATATACTATAACATATACTCGAAACACTCGAATATAATATATATAGGCCTATATATATATATATATAAATTTATATATATATATATATATATATATATATATATATATATATATATATATATATATATATATATGTATATATATATATATATATATATATATATATATATATATATATATATATATATATACAGTATATATATATATATATATATATATATATATATGTGTGTGTGTGTGTGTGTATACGATATGGGCTATACGGTGATTCATTATTATTTCATTATATTTTATTCGAAGGTTCAAAGTTTCTACAGCATGTTTCTACCTAACATGGGGCCTAGTGAACAAGATTTGAAGCCGTATTTTTTTTCCGTATTGTCCACCTCGATTTAACGTCAAATGTGTTGATGAAATGTGAAAAGGCTACGCAGGTTATTGACGTCTGCTCTAAGCATCAAGCCTCTCTTGTAATTAATGTTTTCGACTTTTCAACGAGTCTCCGGAGGAAAAGAAGCAATTGGTTTCGTCTAATAATAATAAGAATCGAATGTGTGAAGTACACTGTTATACCGGTAGCACTAAAATGACATGGTACCTTCCTCACGACCGTGATTGGTCACTTGAAATTTTGTGATGAAACATTACAGTGGAACTAATGGCTCTATTCAGTAGTTTTTTTTTATCGTTTCGAAAAAGTTATACAATAAAAAGATAACATATGAACGTTAAACTTTTATTCAACCAGGTTTTAATTTTTATTAGGTTGAATACTCACGTATATACAAGTTAAGTAGCGTAGTTAGTACCTTCGGTATATCTTTGAACTGAAATCATTTTCAAAACAATGGCATTTAATTGTGTTTCATTATAAATAGAATTAGTTAAAACAATTCCGTTTGGCAAATTGCCTATCAATATAAAATAACATATTTTTTATGTTCAAATTGCAGGTAATATAACCTGCTTAGATGGATACCCTGTAATTATTGAGATACGTAGAATTCAGAAAGGCAACAAGTATATATAAAACTATTGCGTTCGTCTATGAGTCGAACAAGCAATGAAGAAATTGTGGCTGCGAGAGTTTCTTGACATCTTCCAACGCATTCCGAATAATTATCATCATCATTACGGCAAGTATTTTATCAAATAATTTGTATGAACAAAAATAAAAGTAATATCAAGATTCTGTTGCACAAAACTTGTTTTTATTTCTTTATATCTCTTACGGGAAATTAAGTGTGGTGTGGAGAAGAAGATGGTTGCAGGATCAATTAGTGATAAGATTGCTTCAAGTAGAATATATAACGTTGCATGGACCTGTATTTAGTTCGGAGTGATGTGTATCAATTTCACCTGAAAAAATTACCCACATTTTTTTAAATTACTAATTTAAGCGAGAATTTTTCTCCCAGATTTTTTTTCTCCTTTGTTATCCTCAAGAGCCTTTTCAGAAATTCGGAATGGATTTTCTCAAAATTGGTTCAACCGATTGCATCTCAAAACTACAAAATAAATCGAGCTAGGGAATAACATATTTGCATGCCAATCATCATAGAAATATATTCTTTCGTTTGACTTGTGGAACGAGAATAAACATTTCCGTTCTGTCAAGTACGTGAAAAACATAACTTCTCTATGACGCTCATCTAAATAAAGTTTCAACACTTTCTTCAGTTGGTATGGATGATTCTTTTTCACGAAAATAAGTACATATAATATCGATGTAAATTGTTATACAAGTTCATATACCAACGTCACTTGTTCGTTACATCTTTATTTTACTTTTCAATTAAAAGCAAACTGCGATAGCGTGTAAAACACCATTAGCAGAATGCATCAGCATTGCACCTTCTATGCATGCATGCACTATCTAATGATGGCTGCATCTAAGACTTTATCATTTGTCGTCGTCTAGATCATAGTTATTACTGTGGATACAACAGTGCAAGTGCCGATGCACAGTAGCACTGATAGGATGTACATTTATGACAAATGAGAGGAATAATTAAATCTTGCACAAAGCGTCCAAGAGTTTAATGATTTTCATCACACTTACCGCTCTTTAATTTTGAACTCACATTAAGTATGGAACTGTCATAATTATGATACTTGGTATAGTTTTTCATTCTACATGTCTATTCTATCCACTGAGGAAGGTCGTCCATTAAACAACACCTGACACAAATACCATCATTAAATATATATATATATATATATATATATATATATATATATATATATATATATATATATATATATATATATATATATATATATCTTCTGTCTATATTGAAATCTTCTTTGAATAAATTATCTCGTACAAATCGGGAGAAGTAGTACATTGTCAAACAGATAGTCCTGAACGTCGAAGATTACAATAATCCAACTCACAATTTAATTTGAACTTTATAACTATTATGCAAGGTATTTTTATACTCTACTGTTATTTTATCGTACATTATATTATACAATTGGATTTTGATCGTGTTTGAAACTGCGTAGATATATGTTAATCTAGAGTAGGCCTATCATTAACTTGTTTTTATTTCACGAAAGTACACGCAGATTTTAGGTAAATGAACTTTGTTCAACAATTTATAATACTGTATTAATTATACTCATCCATCTCTGTTGTGTGTTTTACATTAATTCTATAACATCGTAATCGTCAATGCATGAAGACTTTTTTTTACGATGCAGCATATTCTATAACGAACAGTTCTTAATTTGAAGTTGCAATTAAACAAATGATACTAATCACCTACCATTGTACGTCTTTCCTATGTTTGCATGGCGTTATCTGGTAAATTGTACAAGATTTGATTAATGGCAAACCCGTTGTTTGGCATTCAGCATGATATCTTTTGAAGTTGCCGCTTTATCTAAGTACTCCTAGTGATGTACATTAGCTACACCACCAAACAATTCGAGACATGTATATAGTTCTAAAATCAAGTCACATTATAAAAACGTACGAAAATGCCATTGAAATAGTCTTAATCACTAACCATAGTGCTGATTTACATTTTATGGTAAACTTTACACTACTAAGATTCTTTGTTTTTTACACTAAACAAATAAGTTGAATTGCAGCTGGTGTTGTAAATTGAAACGTTTCTGATGCGTGAATAAATTTATGTTAACAAATGAATAATTTTTTTCTGATTTGATCGAAATGTTCTGAATCAAATTATATGATCACACAGTTTCAGCAGATGTATATTCATTTTTATTGAGCTGCATTTTTCGAAAGAGTAAAATGTGTAATTATTGAACTAATTTTTGATGAAGGAACAGATTATTAGTGTCAAGGTAAAATTATATCGAATCAATCCGTAAATGAGCCCAATCGCTCAATCAACAAATTCACTATTCGTAAAGACGTAACTTGAACTCTCTGTAGAATTCTTGAAGTCAAATTCTTTGAAACCAACTATACAGTATTTTTTTATTATTACTAGGGCCTATAGGTCGACCTCTGTATATGGTTGACTCAAATGATTCTCAACTAGATAGTTATATCTATTCAAATCAAACCATTCTAGATATATGCCTATATAATATGGATAGCAGTTTGAATGGAATTACTGAATTATGTTATTAATTATTTCATCACTTATGTTTATTAATTCAAACGTAATTCATCAGTATGCATAAAACTGTAGCACTCTCAATCACCTAGGTAACAGATCCAGTGTTTTCTGCTCTGGTACTGTAGAAGATTGACTGACGATAATCCATTCAAACGGTCGAGGATACCAACGTGATAAAACAATCCAACGGACTCAACTTTATGAATAGGCAATAAATGTAACATAAAAAGTATATTGCTGCTAGGTAAAAATAGTCTTTGACTTTCAACGGCAAGGTTTTATGTAGTTTTCTCCTTTCATGGTTTACCATATAACATCGAGATAAAGGATAACATTCTACTACTGCATTATTAAAAATACTCGTATCAGAGAACATTAATTAAAATGCAAAATTATGGTAAAATATAGACGGGTTAGTTTTTGCGTAATTTAAGTTGCCTTTTCTTTCCAGTCTGCAGTTTGAAATTGTTAATAGGAAATTGTTTTTCTTGACAACGAATTCAATTAGGCCTACAATAAAATAACATCTCATAAGTAATGCAAAAATTCTGATGATAAATTTGTGTGGAAGTATATCCTGTCTTTCTTGTATAAGATTCTAGCAGGTTGAAGAAAAAACTAGCAAATATGATCTCGGTATTAAGACACGCAGAAGAACAAGTAATTAATAATATGGTAATGTGATAGATAGAGCTTGTGCAAAGATAAGCTGTAAGCCGACGGATGTGGTATAAATAATGGTTATTTTAACAATTTTATTACATACAATTCTATTCCATAGACGTTACAAGCTCTAAATGTAACGCTGAGTGTAAGGCTACTCTAATTGATAAACTAATCAATTAAACGTAGATAATTCAAGTACGAGCATGTTGAAGTCTCTCTTAAATATAATTATAGTATGATATTTTGTATGTTTTCAAGGTTTGAATCATTGCAACTTCCTGACGTGAAAACGTGTAGCTGAAACATGTTTCGATGAGTTGGACATATACGAGGAGTGGTTGGTATTATATGAATCTAATTGCTATGATAAGTAATGTACAACATAACGTGAAATTACTTCAATTTGCCATTAAATTGGTCGTGAAATTGCAATGAGATTGGAATCAAAGGTGATTTGTTTATAAGGTCGTATGTGTGGTTAGTGTTGCTATAGCTTGATACGAAAGATTTTTTTGTAATATTGGAGTATATTTCGACGTTTTAAAATGAATAGTGGTATGATGGTATATGAAATTCCAGTTTTATCCCATTATTTCATCCTGTTGAGAATAAACAGAGATAAACCAAAGCAGTACGAGCCTACTGTTGACTTCTTCAAAAGCAAATACGACCTGACGACCTCGAGGTCATACTCAATATCGAGGTCATTGGGCTGTGCACTGGAGCGCGAGGTACCATATAGGCCTACCAAGTTTTTCCAATAAATTTATAGGTTTAGGTTCCAGATAGTACTTGTTTTTTATATTGTAGGTTTAGCTTTAAGAGGTTCAATTAATAATCTGAGAAATCATCTGATGAACTCTAATTATTTTGGTTATAATTGATTTTCTTCTTCAATTTTTTTTTTGTTAGAACCTGAAATTTTTCAATTTTCATCATTATTATGTTTCAAGCATAGCCTACTGTTATTATTATTTATTCCAATTTTCAATTTCTCACTTGGTTTTTCACTTATTCAACTATATTTCATATTAAAAATTGTATTTTATATTGATTATTATCCTGTAAACTTTTTGATTAGCCAGGGACCATTAAAGGTTTCCTATATTTATATGTAACATATCACATTTCTTATTTTTCTTAAAATATCTGCCTTATTAGTTATTCAGAATTCATATTTTGACCACCAACTTGAATTCAGAAGCCTTCTGGATAACAACATTTCCATCACTGTTCATCCGTGATCAAATTATAAATTGAAACTAATATGTACAGTCTTTTCCTTTCCAAACTCCGACTATAAAGTTACATTCTTAAATTCTCCCAAAACGTGTCACATCAATGTCCAAGCATATGGCTGTTAGTCGTTTAAATAGCTGTTATTTAAATTAAGCCCATACATGTACACCTCATTTGCATACGTTGTTCACAATATAGTATTACTAATATCTGCAAGTTCAAACTGCAAGATAAAATTAATCGACTGTAATCCACCTTAAGTTCACTCGACTTGAAATGTTGTTTTTAACCAAAGTCTATATCCCTTGTATTTTTTAACAATTGACAACTGACAAGAGTATCAACTTACAAGATTTATAATTAAGTCCTGTCGATGATTGGCTGGCGAGTAAAGTGCAAAATGTAACTCATAAATCGGCGTAATAATCGCACACCATCAAGGTCATCTCTCGTTCGTCGGCATACGAGCATTGGCACGAGAAAGCTAGCTGGGCGACGCCCACTCGATGTTAGTGACCATGAGGCTCTCTTGGCCTTCCATCAATCTGCAGGAGACAACCGCCATCCGCCTACACATCACTCCACTTGATCCAGAAAACAATTACAATTCCCTTCCTGATATTTCTTTTTCATTTACACATTCACGCTCTAATGATATTACCGGAGAGAGAGTGGTCATTTAATGACCTTTTTGTCAAATACGTTATTTTTTCATTAACATCGAAACTTGATATAATATCATTATTCCCCAATTAAGGCTGTACATGAAAGTGCGATCGTTCAAACGAGGCAGCACAAGGGCGATCTCACCACCGTTTTTGATCATTTTTAATGTAAATGAATGAGCTTTGACACCTGGACTATGCTGTCTGTGACCATGCTTTTTCGCCACAAGTTAAAGTCTCTCGGCTTACAGCTTTCTGTGATATATCCGGACATTACCAGCGAGTATTGAGAGTAAACCAAACACACGAATCATGATATATTCCACTTTAAACTATGTCTCTTCCAAAAGCATGGTCGCCAATTTTTGAATGTCCAATAATTGGACATTCAAATGACAGAGAATTATTCTCTGTCATGTATAGTCAAGTTTACGAGTTATATTAATCCGCTATAATGTTAACGTCTAATCAATTTGTTTCATATTAAACTGGGATGGGTGAACTAAATAGGTAATGACTTGGGAATAGAAAGACTCAATTGGCAAAAACATGGCTGCCACAGTCCTCATAACCGCTCTCTATCATATAGACTCTCTATTGATGACTATAAGTTCTATTATTGTCGTTTTTTTTAATTAATTTATTATTGTGTTTAAACAGTGTAATATACACTGTATACAGGTAGAGAGAATAGAGCAGGAGCCCCGTAGGAACATGTGCCTCACTACCATCAAATTATAAATCACAAATTAGATCAGTAAAAAAATGATAATGGCAAATGAATTGGAAATTAAAATAACTAAATATGAAGTACAAATGCGTAACATAGGCCTAATCTGATATATATGAAGTTTCAAGTATCTAACTGAGTAAAAATGTTCCAATTAGTTGTCTACGAAATGTATCAAAAACATCATCTGTTCTTAAATTGACAGGCAAAGAGTTATAAAAAGCGACAGATCGAAAAAAGAACCCTCTTTGATATTGTGTGATGAGTTGATGAGATGATGAGAAGAGATGAACGTTTCTTGGGTAATAGGAAGGAAGCGGCCGTGGCCTATATTGTAGGAATTATTCCGTCATTCACCTAAGCTACTCACCCGGAAACTACGGAAAACTTCTGTATAGAAATCGTCCCGATATATACAGGGTCTTGAGACGAACGCGTTACCAACTGAGCTACCAGTGCTAGTTATTATCCTGTTCGAATAGACACACCTTATCGTGCAAGTTGTGTATGACCATACAAATCACGTCACGGGAAACTTCGTCTCTTCTATTTTCTTAGCTGCTATTGGTTCAACTCCTATAATATACATATAGGACTATATATAACTACATTTATCAGTACGGTATCTATAAAATATAGGAGTGTGATTTAACTTATCCTTTTGAATTTGTTAGTCATCGATGCCAGACAAAACGGTTGTATTACCTAATTCTCTGCTCCCCGGGGCTGAATTATATTATACTTGAAAACACGCAATATATATATATATATATATATATATATATATATATATATATATATATATATAATAGATGTATGAATCTGTAACTAGCTTTACGTATATATATATATATATATATATATATATATATATATATATATATATATATATATAATATATATATATTATATATATATATATATATATATATATAGGCCTATAGGCCCTATATATATATATATATATATATATAATAGATGTATGAGTCTGTAACTAGCTTTACGTATATATATATATATATATATATATATGTATATATATATTGGGTTCAACGACGCAATGTTATGATAGCTTAGATCTAATGGCGTCGGATGGATGATTAATGAGATGGGATGATGAGATGAAGGTTCTTGGGTAATGGGAATCGGGAAGGATAGTGGGAAGGCAGCGGTCATGGCCGACTCATTGTAGGAACCATCTTAGTATTAGCCTATACTACAGAGGGAAACCATGAAAAACCCCTGTAAAGATGGTCGGCGGTGAGGATCGAACTAGCTTCGAAATTCCCTCGCCTCCCGGATCACATGAAGCGAGCGTGTTAACCACTGCGCTACATGTGCCGGTGCCAAGTTTCGTTCAGGTGTTAAAACAATAGGGTGCAATTACGAGGTGGAAGCCCACGCATCCAGTGATGACCCCATCGTAACGGCCAGGTAACTTTTGTGCGATATACATTTCAGCTATCCACGAAAATCTCCTCACGCAAAGCAATTCGTTCTGAGAAAATGTACAGATAATCGCTCTTGCAAAGAGCTCAAAGCGTATTATATAGAATACTCTCGACTGAAGGTGAAGGACGAATTCGATTAAAAAATCTCTCTCCAATCCACTCGAGCAACCACCTGAATTAAAACTGAAGACATTCATCCACAGGAATACAATATTGGCTATCATCCAATCTCAAATTATTTTCCAGACAAGCTATCATTTCAGTATATAGGAGTAATATAAATGTGGTAGAAATGATAATGAAAGCAGGTAAATCACTCATAAAACCAATTAAGGAATCTATGTATCTATCCTTGATCATGTTTTATCTTGCGTTCGACTGCAAGACGGTGGAGGGGGAGGTGGGGGGAAACACGACTGACGGAAATGAGACTGTTCAAAACTTATTAGGTGTAGTATACATAAAAAACACGTTATGTGTTCAAAATAATGTAGAAATGTGGGATAACAAATACAAGGATTCGTGTGTTCATACATTGACAGTGATGTTGAAAGGTATAATACATCACAAAGTCTTGAGATAGTTAAAATATTGAAGATTCTTTTCTACCAATGCAGATCTTTGATTTGTTTACTGTCCCTGAAATGATCACTTCAAGATGTATTGTACGATGTATGAGTTATATCATCAGTACCAATGTAAGTGTCAAAATGACACTTAACTACTTTTTGCTTTTTTTTAAACTTTTTTTCCTTTTTGCTCTACTCAAGTTTTTACTACAACAATAGCTATCTACGATAGCTATTGTCCCAGGTTTTTATAAACTGTATACTTAAACTGAAAATTCGCCATTGTTAAAATAAGAAATAGTATTTAGAATGAACTGCCACTGGGGACCAATGGTCCAAAAGCTGTAATGAAAAAAAAGGATGGAAAAAAATATATATATTATTTGGGGCTGTAAGATCGCCTTCGGGCTGCCCCGTTCGAACCTTTGGAACCTCACGACCTTTGATCACAACTATAAGATCGATATTCTTTAAAATTTAATCTCTATACGTATTCATAGTTTTGTATTCCTTCGGGTGAAGTGTGAACTTGTAAGGGATGTGCACAAGAAATATCCAGGGTAGTTCGATATAGGTCAACTGTTTAAATGTCTGAGTGTCTATTTCTTATTATTTATGGTCGATGTTGTAGAAGCTGAGGATTTCGAATCGTTGGGTCACATGCAATATTCAATCTCACGCCATTAGCAATATCAGTTCGAATCACGTTTCCGTTCTATGAAATAACCAGCAAGACGTGGTTATTACGAGCACTAAATTGATTCAGATTAGTGATTGTATAATTAGTACAATTCGATAATATATACCTATTATGAGTTTTGATTGGTTCACACGAGTTGTCCGCATGCGTGCTAGCCTCCAGCTTGCATCAGGAAGGCCACGAAATAGACGAAAGCTCGAGCAGCTCTAATTATGAAGGTCTTCTTATTTTATTTAAAAACCAGCCAGAGGGTAAAACACTTACAAGATTAATTGGCTTCTAAATAACTAGTGTGGTGTGTAACATCGGGACCTAAGATTGTAATCTGAGCCAATCGCTCTGGAGGGAAAAAGAAGACAAACATGGTAATTTAACCAATCGCCTAATTTGTCCGGTATCTATATGAGTTAACTTGTTAACTCCAGTCTTGGCCAATGTCTTCAGATCTATCAGAGAACAGAAAGCGGTTTCTCGTCCCCACGAGTGGTTAATGAAGACTTTTTGACGGCAATGAAGTGTGGTCATCGCCGTGCCATCAGTGGGTGGACGTGGTCAGCTCACCGGGAGGTTGATTGTCTATTTGTACACCTGTCACACGAGCAGTCGAGTCGGCACGGCATGCCGTCAACGGTGGAGATGCCCGCCGACCGGTCGCTCCGTGACGTTATCTCCGCGCTTACCGGCGGTCCACGGAGGATGAATGAGGCCGTGGAGGCTGTGAAGTGGAGACTAACCCAGTTAGGAACCGGTCAGCGTCGAGCAGGGGATGTCTTGCGCGGCCAGAGTGTACGTGGCCAGGATGGCGATGACATAATAGGAGCTAGTCGGCCCTGCGAATCGCGTCACGTAATAATCGAGAGTGGATATTTGGCGAGAAAGGGAAACGAAGGCGAGGATGAAAGAGAAACTGATGACCACTTTGCAATAAAATGAAATAGCTACGGCTCAGAGGTATAACTATTGCATCGACGTGTTGTTATAAAGCTTTGGTTTGTGGTTAGGAATAGTCAAAGGGTGTTCCGCTTGTCACCTGACTCGATCGAGTAGATGTTTGCGCTTTCGAAGTTATACAAAAGTTTTTTCGTAGAAGCGAGAGAGGATAGCGAACATTAAAGCCTATTTATGATGCTTCTTTTTATGGGCAATTACTGCGCCTAATATCCGACCCAACCGTGGCGTCACCAAAATCTGTAAACGCACTTAAAAATGGCGCCTGTTCATTTTATTTTAAAACATCAAAATGAAATAAAATTGCTAGAGCGAAGGAGGGTTGTTTTAAAAATAAAAATGGGCAGGCACATGCCATTATTTCGGGAAAACGAATAAAGGGGAGAAAGAGTTTCTTGTATATATGTGTACAGAGAGTGAAACAGAGAGAGAGAGAGATGGAGGAAAACGTTGCAACACGAAAAATAAATAAAGAGGAACGTTCTGGTAGTGTGAGAATATCATCGTGTCGGGTGATTGTAATTCCCTCTCTCGTATTAGCACTCGGTCCACTAGACTGGGTTATTAGGCCCCAGACTTCAATCGACTCGTTGAGCGCGGGAACGGAATACTTTTTATGGTAAAAAAGGAGGGTGGCAAGATATCAGTTGGGGGGCGATTTACGTTCAAATCACTATGGGCTGGCCCTGCAGTTATACTGTACTGTTGTAGAATACTGGAGAAAATTCGACTCTTCAAATATTCAAGAACATTCAAGGAAACAAATTAAAGTTAATCTCTGAATGTTAGACATTTGCGATCTTATTTATTCCTCCTTGCTTATATTTAAAAGTTCCCAGAACAACAATGGCCAAAACTTGGAACTTGAAGACGTAAAAAGAAAGGGGATTTTAGTTTATATTCACACACATATATAGGCCTATATGTATATATATATATATATATATATATATATAAAGATTTTAATACAATAGTGTTGTGTATATAATATAATGTGATTCACGTATGAAATGGTGTTTCACAGGCAAGCCTAGAGTTCTTATTATTTTTGTAGACAAATGCCTGGATTTGTCAAATGAAGAAAGAGGAAATTCACTTCTATTTATAGGCATAACATTAGTACCCGAAAACTTCTGTATTCATTTCATGGTTGTGACAGACGATAAGATTTCAGATGTCCGCAATCTCATTCATTCAATCAGAATCAAGCTACGATCAAGTCTAAAATTAAAACGACAGTGTGAATGCATATTCCTTGTATTATCCAACATATTGATCGATAATGACTATAATGACTCGGAAAAAATGGAGATATATTGCATAATTATTATCATGAACATGTTTATAGGCATACACAATCAGAGTTCACCTATTATTTCCGAGGATGAATTAGTAGGATTATTCAAAGAAGGCATCATTCAATTGCTGCAAAACTTCGATACGGTATTGTCCTAATAATCATAAATTTAATCATCCAGTCCATAGAATTAAAAATTAACAAGAATGATCCTGACACCGGGGGTGCGCTGTTTGTGACCGTTTTTTATATTGGGTTTAACGACGCACTGTTATGATAACTGAGATCTAATGGCGTCGGATGGATGATTAATGAGATGATGGGATGATGAGATGAAGGTTCTTGGGTAATGAGAAGGATAGTGGGAAGGAAGCGGTCATGAACGACTTATTGTAGGAACCATTCCGGCATTAGCCTAGACTACAGAGGGAAACCATGAAAAACCTCTGTAAAGATGGTCGGCAGCGGGGATCGAACTGAGTTCGAAATTCCTCTCACCTCCCGGATCACATGAAACGAGCGCGTTACCCACTGCGTTTGTGACCGTTCCTTCTAGCCGCAGAGAAAAGTATTTCAGTTTCCGAATTGCTAAAAACACTTTGTTTTCCACACTATTATCCCTTTTATTATCCACATAGTAATCTCGGCTGCCATGCAACTGTTGACAGCATGTTTGTGACAGCGAGAGTATGAATTCCGTTGAAATACTGCAATTGGGCACACAAGCTAACATTTCTTTCGGGAATGAGTGTGCAAGAGAAAGCTACGAACTACTAAACGCATTGGTGTATAGATGGGATTTCGCAGAGGGACGGGAATGGGAGGGATGCTAAATGGGATAGGGTTCTGGATAAATTAGTAGAAGGGACGTGAGCTAGCAATGAAAGTCGGTACGAAAAACTTATATGCCAGTATATGAGCCAGTAAAAGGACGGGGGAAACAACAGTTGTAAGGAGTATTAAGATTGCAATTTGAGTAAAATGGGTCACATTATTGTTGACAATAATATGTGATGGAAATGAGCAACATGGCACAATGAAACGAATTACAAGTATGTCTGTTGGGGAAAAATGCGATTAATATGTTTGGGACGAAATTGAAAAAAAAAAATGTGACATAAGTGTTGTGTATATATATAGGCCTATATATATATATATATATATATATATATATATATATATATATATATATATATATATATATATATGAATTATATATATGTGTGTGTGTGCTTCTGACGAAAGTTGTACAGGACTTTTTATATAGGTATATATAAACTAATTATATATTCTTCACAAATATGCATTGGAATTCAACATTCATTGTCCATTTCCGGCTGAATCTCGGTTCCTTGTATATCCAATCAGAAAGCATGCTCATCAGTGTACCCATAGAGTCTGAGTCGTGACCTGTTATATATATACGTCACTATAAAACACGAGCACTAATCCGTAAAACCAAGACATGTCGTCGAAATCCAGCGTTTTAAAAACTCGACTGGAGGCTTTTTATATAAATTCATCCTTTGTAAACGGAACAAGGACGATGTGCGTACGTGTTACTTGGGGTGAGATCATTAATTAATCATCCTCAAAGCTGTTATGAAGTAAAATATTATACAAAAAAACGAGAAAGAATGAGCTAAAAAAACGTGAAAATAACTGAAAATTATGCATTAAATATGAATTATTGAATGGAGTAAATGTGCGTGAAATGTTTTTATATCAACCCCCTTGTATTCATTGATGCGTGGTCGCGAGCAACCTATATACAGCCAGTATAAAATTATGAAAATTTTCCAGTCTACCTCATATTAAATAATATAATATGAAATGCTCTGTGAATATATTTATTCGTTGCACGCGCATTGAAACTTGTCATGAAGAAATGATTTTTATCGTGGAGTTTAAATGAAGAAAAATACTCTACTCGGGATTTTTCGTGCATATATATCCGAGCGGACGGTTGATAAATTTCCATATGAATAACAAATTGAACTCGACATTCATATATAGACAGTGTGGCAAACATTTCTCTAGATATCGGCTTGTATATACTTGATTCAATAATAAAGTTCAATTTTCGATTATTGAGAAAACAATATATCTGAAATTGAATATAGGTCTACATAAATATATATATATATATATATATATATATATATATATATATATATATATATATATAGGCCTATATATATATATATTATATATATATAAATATGTAGGCCTATCTATTCATATATATTCATATAATATTTAAATGCGTATGTAACTCTGACAAGAGTGGGCCGAATGTTTGTGGATTATCCCTACACAGATTATGCAGAAATAATTAAATAAATTATCATACCAAAAAAAATGAAAATCCCAAACTAGGTCTTCTGATTTGAGTATAGGCCCCATATAGATACATCTGTAATAATTTAGTTATTTAATTTCAGTCGCGTGATTTTAAGATGCTCTTAACGACGTCTAAATGTCATTAAACAATTTGGCCCAAATATCGCAACATAATAGTTTTATACGAAAATAATCTCGTGCTGAAGAATGTGGACGAATGGCGACTGCCGGAAACACGTGGTTTTGTTACTCTGACATTTCAAAGGGAAACATGAGACCAAATAACGTGAGTGTAAAGATGAGACTTCTAAACATTAACGACTAAACGATTTTGTTAATGCCAAAATTCCATGAGAAAATTACAGAAATTGTCCTCTGGTTGTTCAACATGTCGTTGTAAAAGAGTGGAAAGTGCGGAATCCAATTATGAAAATGTTCAAAATGTTTATTCAAGATATTAAGCGTCGATTTCATTTGTGCACGATCTTACCCCTAGCGAAATCGACTCCATTATCCAAGAGTGAGATGCCAGAAGAAATATTTACATCCCGACATCTTTAAAAAAAAAAATCTGTAAGAATAAAAACTTTTTTCATTGTAGCGGAATTTGTCCTCTATTTCCTTTAATATCGGATGACTTGTTTCGCTAGCAGACGACAATGTAATTTAATATTATAAATGTCATGAAGGATTTTCAGAAAGATTTTTTCTTTCAAGCTTCAATGCGCGAAAAACTCCCCGTTGAAATATGGTCGGAATACCGGGTTGGGAACTCGACATTTTTCAAGTGGAGGTAAAGTAAAAATAGATGTTTAAAATAATAATTCTATCCTACGTATCTTTTTTTACGGATGGTTTAATCTTTAATTGTATGCAAACGCACTTCTCAAGCTTTACCTATAATAAAGGTTTATGGCGCGTTTCACATTAGGCATACATATAAGTCGTAGGCCTACAAGAAGCATAACTTTGTGGGTTCCGGAAACTTCGAGAAATTAAAAACTTGGATTCAAGTTCATAATAAATAACTTGAATAATAAGAAATGATACTGATTTTCCATTTGATATTGACGATTCAAACATCATTCAGAGAAGAAAAATGTTTTTTTTAATGAGATGAGTTTTATTATTTCTTCAAAACACTTGAAAAATCTTTTTTGTAATTCTGATGATCAGAATAATTACAATTCACAACAAATACGAACACATACAAAATTAAAATTAATCCAACTCCCTTTTGAATTTAATCAAACTTAATGAATATTCTCAATAGTTACTTCTATCAAGATTGATAAGTATCAAATTAATTATATTTATTTCTAATACAACTATCAGAAGATATTTTATCATTATTATAAACTCCACTGCATATTATGACTCTTACGAGAAAACTTATT
This sequence comes from Brachyptera putata, assembly GCA_907164805.1. NCBI lineage: Eukaryota > Metazoa > Arthropoda > Insecta > Plecoptera > Taeniopterygidae > Brachyptera > Brachyptera putata. The sequence goes on from OU015462.1 coordinate 55,059,395, forward strand.
TTTGTGTCATAAAATACGTGCCAACTTTATTATAAATATAAGTAAATATACCACTGCTATTTTATGGCACTGATAAACGCATAAATTTACAGCCCAGTTTTTCATAAGTGAATATCGTATGACTAGTATATATATCTAATATATTATCAGTATTATGCCACTAATATTGCATTAGTGTTTGATCTATCAATTATACCTCGCATGACTGCACCGTTATATGTTTAGCTGTAACAGCACGTTTGCAGATGAATTATGCAACTGCATTGAGCTGTTATTATAAATCCATCTGATGCAATTTAGATAAGACGTATACAGTAATACTCCTGGCGTAATGCCAGCTGTATTGTTACGAACCAAAAACAATGTTGATATTGGTCATTCGATTGGTCAAATGGTTTCGAATGTGAAACAAAGTGCGTAATTATCATGTTCTCTGATAATATGCATGACAATTAGCCTATTTGAATAAGTAAACATAGTAGTTATTAAAGAATTAATGTAATGACTTGCTTATACTTATGAGATTGCGAACGTGATCGATGAAATGCTCGTTTATTTTTTCAACGAACTTTTTTCCTACTTTCGTTTGAATTGAGTTCTCTTCATTATCTTTACTTCGTTTATTTTTAGCTGTACAATCTTTTTTCAATAATTACTATAGGCCTACAATGTGAAAGATATTGGTGAAAAATTAACGAGAGAAATTGAATTGAGATAATATAGGTAAACGACTTTGATAATCTTGTATTCGTTATGACATCGGAAAGGTATTGAGTTATTTTTTGTTTGAATATGAGACAAATAATGGAGTCATTCTAGCGTCATGAGGATCTCACTTATGCAATGAATCACGACGGTTGATATGATCAAATATAGTGTGATTGAATTGAAGGTATATACAGTTATTAAAATGTAAATAGTTAAATTTTCATCTTCACTTGTTTAAAAAGTTACTGCGATGGTATATTGATAACTTTTCTCTAATTCTGTGTTTATCTTTAGCCATCAGATGATAATTATGCAATTCACGTCAATGATTGTGATCATATTTTGTGGTTTTCTGATATCAAGTTCATTTTAAAGATATAATTTCTTAGAAAAAAAATTATAGAGGAAAACCTCTAGTAAATGTATTCCACAAATTCACAGCAATAGTATAATAGTTCCTAGTACATGGATACGCTGGTTGGTCAAGACATTTTAATAGAATAACGTTCCAATATGATTCCATTTTAATTAAAAATAAATACTGATTACAATAATTGAATAAGTATTTTTGGTGTTTTTACAGGAATAAGTCTTTTTAAACAGTAACATTATTCAATAGCCAAACGAAACTAGAATGCGCGAAACACCCGAACTCTTTTGCTCTCGAATAGGGAAACGGTCGCTCGTAACCTTTTTTCTTTCGTGGTTACAAGTACATACGAAAACTGTCCTTCCTTGAAAGAAATGTGCATGGTTAAATGTATAATTGAGGTGCCAATAACCTTCCAAGAAGATGTGGCTTTTTGTTGAAGACATCATTGAAAGTTCAACTCACTTTTTGTGACTCATAGCTATAACATTGCCTTATCATTATTTCGCGGCAGTAAAATAACATAATCATAAATAAGGAACATTTTACTGAATCGTACCAATCTAGTGACGTCAGTGAACTTACAGATCACGAAAGCAGATGTTTAAAGTGTTAATCTATAATATGTTTGATGATTGATCACAACCTCCTTGCAGAAAATGAACTCTTCAATATAATTAATTATGTAATAATAAACTCCAATTAAAATTCTTCATTACGAAGATAGAAAAATGTGGTTGATATAATTAATATGCTAATGCAAATATATATACCGCATGTAAGATTTTATCGGGGGGAAAAAATCTTTCTACATTGTAACTTATAATATTTTCAGCAAGTATATAAAAATATAATGTACATAATAACTCTTCTTATTTTTTAATTTATTCACCAAAACGAAAACTGGACACACAGTAATTTTTCCCAATTGAGGCTTAGTTTGACAAAGTGGAATCGTTAGGATTGGGCTGCATGGAACATGATCTACATGACAATGTTGTACCTCACCTAAACACATGTAAATTGCAAATTTAACCAACAATTTTTGTTTTGCAGAAAATTACATTTCAATCTTAGGCTATAACGTACTTCAATTTTCTTTCTCATTTGATTCCTTTTTGAGTCCCACCCATTCCCTTCTAGATCTTCCACTCATAGTGAAAAAACAATAAGAATCGTTTCAATAATCATTTCCAATAATCATTTGTCGTTTTATTTTGATAAAGCACGGCTTCACGAACTGATTAGTGCATTAACCAACAGTTAGCGAATCAACTTGATGTCACCCTCGGCAACGTATATTATTTTTCTCATCCTTACTGATAGTTAGTGAATTATTATACTCAACTGTAAAGCGTGCTCTAATCTTTATTTATCTATTTACTCAGTCGCGACTTGATCTAACCAAATATGTACACAGGAGTTTGCAAAAAATAAATCCTCTTATTCTTGAAAGACATCACCTTGAACTTACACGATATATCTAATTGTAGATCATTTATTTAAAATCCGTAATAATACAATATTAAAACTATTATATCTAAACTCGTTGGCCTCGCCTAACATCTGTGATCAATAGGCTTTTGTGATAGTGATTTTCTTCTCTACATTACAAAATGTCTCCAGGCAGTAAAAGATCAAGCCAAGGTCTGTTAATACAGTATAAATGATAAATTAATGTTATTCTTGATTTGTAAAGCTCGCGTCATGGGATTGCCTACTCCACCCCTGGAGGTTGTGCTTTGTAGGCCTACAGCACACGCAATATGATTGTATTCGAACAATAATTGTGACTGAATGTTTGATTAAGTGATCCTACGGTCGAAAGTTGACTTCAGTCAGTAATACGCGTTGTGATTGTATCGTATTAACACGGTAACAACTAGAAAAGACACCTGCATTGAGGCTTAGAGTGTGAAAGATTAAAGGTAGAGCTAGAAGTAATCACGCAAAAGAACCATTGTATAGTTGAGAATAAGTTTATTCATATTATTCATAATTTCAAATTTGCTAGTGTTTAATTATTTTTGAATTAGGCTGTGTAACTTTCACAAAAAAATTAAGACAGTTATAAATCGCTAACTAATTACTTCTAGCCCATGCACGTGTAAACAGAAATCGCATGATCACAAATTGATGTTTTAATATTAATAATGATAAAGTGTTATGATTTATGATTACGTATAAGGTCTTATAGTGTGTTACACAAACGTTTCGAATTTTATCCTGGATTTTAATCACCAACAATCTTCTCTAAGTATTGGTGTAAGGTTGAATGAACAAGACAATTTAACTGATTTTTAAAACCACTTTTGAATATTTCAAAACATTCATGGTCAGTGGCAAAATATTACAAATTGAATTGTATATACATTTTTCAATTGATTCCGTTTGTTTTCATCATTTTAACGCCGCTTCAAGATGTTCATTAAACCACTGTTCAACTGGCATTCAATCGAATTAACTAAATGAATAATAATGATAATAATCTGAAAATGAGAATTTTAGCATTAAAAGAAACGATAATTTATTCAACATCACTGTCCTGAATACTAACTGATATTCAAAAAAATATATACCATCAACATGATAAATAAAATCAAAACAGAAACCTGAATTCGACCTTAAAAACTTGAATGTCGTTTTTTCTTCTAATCGCTACAAATGGTCATGATCGAAAAACCGAACCCCCAGCGAATCAAAACACGAAAAAATCTTGAATTCCATTCTTTTTTCTAGAATGAAACATTCTTTCAAGGCCAGATGTAAATGAGTCCATTCCATCTTAATGGTATATATTTTCAATTGGTTGTAATAACATAGCACTAGTGCCACGGCTAACTCGAGTCACGTGAGGGGAAAAGTGAAGATAATAATTGGAAATGCCGAGATGTGGATGCTGTGATGGATCTTATTATCCCACCTCCCACTCACAAGTTCGTCCCTTTCATTCCTTTCAATCAACTGAATGGAGGGATATTGGTTTACACGGTTGCATTCCAATCCCCTCAATACCCTGCCTAGTGTAGCCCATATCACCATGTCACTCTCCATTATGTTGGCTCTCTTGTTTAAATGTTTCTGACGAACAAATAAAATCACCACACCGACGTTTTGATTACCACCCCTTTGAAGCACTTTGAATACAGTACAGGGAGTAATCATGATCCAAAAATGTTTTGAATCAATTCATGGAGTTAATACTGTGAGGAGTTTGATAATACATTTGAATGAGTTTCAGTGAATTCAATGATGAAACTCAAACCGTAATATGAAAATACATTCTTTCGTTTTAAAATATGATATTTATATTATTTTAATTTTTTAGATACTGCTTAGTTGGCTCACGAACATATTGGGTTCACCCTAAAGTAGGCCTACCGACTTGATTTTATTTTGTTTCCGAAATAATTGATTTTTATCAAAAATATTTAAGTGTAAGAATGAAATTGAAGGTGTATTTGTATTCTATATCGGTCAATGATATAAATTCAATAGTTTGTTCGGAAGTTTCTGAGAAAAGTGAAAACACTGCAATGGAAATGAAATGAAAATAGTAGATTATTGCCCTCGAGAATTGTATGATGTATTCGAACGAGTACTCAAAAAATTGTATATTCAAATTGTCCAACTTCGTCTAGCTTTCCCATTTCGCTAGAGCGAGGAAACGACAAAAAATAACGCTCTATGAGCAGAGTGAAAAATAGATCTGCATTTTCTTGGAGAAACAATAAGTGTTCCAGGTTTTATTGTGTCTCGACGAAGTAGCAACTTGAAAATATAGCATCGAATAAGCGAATACACCATCTCGATTTGTTCAATAAACTCAAATAAAACGAAATATGGAGAAAATCTGATGAAATATAGCACAGCGAATAACTTGAAAAACCTATCGCAATTTATGCATCTGTCGAAAATCTAAAAGACGTGAATGAAACCGGTGGACCAGTGGCTAACACGCAGAACCATCATTCAGGAGATGGGAGTACAATTGAGTTTTTCGTGGTTTTCCTCTGTCGCTCAGGATCATACTTCATGGGGACACGATGACTACTTCACAGTACACTATTTAAAAACACCTTACATTCATAACAACTATAATAACTTATTAACCAATCACATGGCCTTTAGATCTGAACCTTTAGATTTATCACATTTTTATTTTTCAGTCTACTTTTCATCGCCAAACCCGATGTAAGAGATGTGTATTCAATCATACACATATATATATATATATATATATATATATATATAGGCCTATATATATATATATATATATATAATATATATATATATATATATATATATATATATATATATATATATAGGAATATATATATGTATATATATATATATATATATATATATACGTATAGTTCTTCATCGGAAGTACAATATAAACAATCAGGATTATTGCCACCTTTGAAATTTGTACCTAGATTCAAATAACCAATGCTATTAACATAGCTCCAGGGCTTCTAGGCCTACATAACCTAACTCCACCCTCGCAATGCGTCGCTCTACTTTCATGATATGGCATTGCGTTTGTATCTGTTGCGTTGGTTACTGTGTCGTGATTGGTCACGCATCGACGCACACATGTCAATTCGTCTCGAAGCGTCGAGGAATTCGTTTAGTCGAGTCCTTATCCTGCCCTTGAGATTAGTCGTGATTGTTAAAAAGTGACCATCATCAAGACGTTGGAGGGCAGCGGCACAGTGGAACAGGGTGGACCAACTAGAGAGGAGAATTATAAATCTCCATTCGGAAATATTTTATAATGTGAAGATTTGTATTATTATAGTTGAATAGATTAACGAATGTATTTCTCTATGAACTATTGAGTTCTATCTTTTGAAGATTCGTATTCAACATTACTATTTGAATAGAATTTCACTTACAATCATTTATTCAAGTCATGAAAGCAGATTAAATCTTATAATTCGATTTATATTCACTTAAAAATAGTTGATATAAAGGTATCATGTTCTAGGATGATAATATAAATCTTGATTTAGAAAATGTGTCGGCAGAAAATTATTAATTGGGAAATCTACTTGCATATACCAGTTAACATTCTCTAAATCTAGTTACACTGCAAAATATAATTACATAATTATATACATGTAACTTGTATATCATTATTTTTATATTAGCATTTTCGGACTCAAGTCCTATCACTCAAGAGTTTGCTTTCTTCATCATAATCTTCATAGCTATTTTCCTCATTCATTATTCTTCCATCTCTTTCTATGTGCACGACCATCGTCTCTCTCCACCTTCTACACTTCCCTAGTTATCTACTCAATTTACAACAGTTACTGCATCCATTCACTATAGTTACTTGCATCTTCCATCTCTCCCTCACATCTTCAACTCTTCTCTCATTTCTAATTTCCCCACTTCCTCAATCTAGACTCTTTCAGAACAAACTTGCTGCTCGATCATCATCCACTCTCCTCAGATTCGTACCCCCGTGGTACCACCCTCCCATCTCACTCGACAGTCAGTCTACTTCAACTTGTTTCCTGATCGTACTGCTTCCCTTCCTCTCTATCTTCGATATTCCAGCTACACACTCCTTACAAATTTCATTTCCGCAGCCTCTATTGTCCTGATGTGCCTTTATCCTATTCGAAGCCTCAAGCAATATATATATAATATATCACAAAACATTCACAATATAATATTTTAAACATATTTAGCTTCCCCTAAAACTTATTTTCAAAGCAAATATTGCTTTTTTATCAAGTAAAAAACATAACATTTCCCCGAATTCATTTCTATATATAAGTAACAATGCTTAAACCTTAATTCCCCTGTGATTATAAAATGTGTGAGGTGGATTTTGTGCTCCAACATTGCAAGTTGTGTAAAGGGTTTAATGCGATCACGGGCTAATACTTGGAGCGTGGCTGCCTTAGCCATACACTCTACGTTCGTAGATTTTCGTTTATAATGTTTTTTTTATTATCATAAGAGGGGTCGAGAAGCAATAAAAGAGACCACGTAGGTCTGTTATGGTATACATTATGTTTTTTCAGTGCCTTTGCAAAAATAAAAAAAAAGTGATATAAAACTTATCAAAAACGTACTTCGTGAACTTCTGTGCATATAGGTGGTGTATTTATTTGATATGAATTTTTATATTACAAGAATTGTATTGAAAGTAACATGCATACACATATAAATACACATACACGCACCAACACAGAGACATATATATATATATATATATATATATATATATATATATATATATATATATATATATATATATATATATATATATATATATATGCTATATAAATATAAAAGTATAATGTAGTTAGTATGGAGTTTAGTTAGATTAGTTTAGTGAGTCTGAGCAGTAAGAATTTGATGTAATAATTTGAGTGCCATTAGGCCCCAAAAAAACTAAACGATAGAAAGAAAGAAAATAGAATAAAATAGAAAGAATTACATTTTATTCATTACGTGCAATTTTCCATAAAAACTATCCTAGTTCCGGCTGCTTCGAAATTCGGAACTGATTCTTATATTGTAACCGTATAATGCATTAGTATTTGAGGTCAAATACAATTATTGGTCAATACTTTTTTCGCGGTTTGAAGACGAAGATTAAGTGGCAGTAGTCATACTTTGATTATGAAACTCCACTATTATTGATTCTAAACAACATAATCCAATAAATTGTGAAATAAATAAAAGAAACTTTGTACAACATCAGATAATAATCGCAGATGTGTAGATAAAACCGGTGATTAGCGTTCCTAGTTGTTACATAAATCATTATCATTATCTCCCATTCAGTTTTCTCTATCAACTATAAAGCAATAAAATCAATAATTTATTTATTTAAACGGGAATCTTTACAAGGGTAATAATATTGTGATGTATGTAGCCAGTGTTTTGTGTTCTGTACATGCAGTGGGCCGTGAGATCGAAGATGTGAGATAGTTGGCGGAGCATGAACATGGCGATAGTGGGCGAGTTGGAAGCGGTGTGATTTGGTGCCAACGGATTTGAGTGAGGTAAATTAAATGCCCCCGGTAAGGTTAATGGTAACCAGAAAAGAAGTTGGTTTAGGAGCAAAAAAAAGAGAGAGAATTGTAATAAAAGATCAGACGTTATCATCATACACCCTATACTGGGCCTATACATATAAATATATATATATATATATATTATATATATATATATATATATATATATATATATATATATATATATACCTATATATATATATATATATATATATATATATATATATATATATATATATATATATATATATATATATATATATATATATATATATATATATATATATATATATATAATATATATATATACAAAAATAATATCCTATCGTATCGTATTTGATTGATTTCACTCTTTTCAATTGTTCCAGTACAGTGCGTCGTTAAACCCAATAGATATGAAATAGTACAATAGTACAATATGAGTTCTCCGCACTTATACCTGTACATTGAATGTAATCTGGAGTAAAACTGAATGTTTCGCGTCACATGTACCTATTTTACTGAATGATATGTGCTAGTATTTAAACATGCTGCAAGGTACTGTTATTAGTACAGCCTGAAATAAATAAGGCTTAAGAATAATCCTCGTAATCTGTTTCAACCCTGCAAATCCCCATGCTTTCTAATGGTGGAGTTCGCACCACTATCTAATATTCTCGTTATGTTGCTATTCCTATGAGCTTATTCATGAAAATATATGAATTCCTCGAATCATCTGATGGTTGTATAGAAGGTCGAATGGGTTGGTCACAAATCGTAAGTCAATGTCCGGTACAAAGTGAATGATAAAAGTAAAATGATTACCTATGATCAAACAGTAAATCGGTGATGAAAAAATATCGCAGTTTACAACATTTATCAGCAACATTGGATGAAGGAAAATCTCTCAAATCCTAATTTATTTTTATAATTCCTTCAGAATTTTTGACTATTCATCATTCCACCATTTTATGTATCATTTGGCCATTCAACTGTTTCTGATTGAAACGACGAGGTGTAATCCCACATTGAGAGTTCACGATATTGAGTTTTAACGACGAACTGTGATGATGACTATCATATCTTGGCGTCAGATTATTGATTAATGAGATGATGGAATGATGAGTAGAAAGTTATGAGAGTGAAAAGCGAACGTCCTGCTTTTTTCCGTAGTTTATTTATGGAATTTCATTATCAAAATACATATCATCCAATTCAGATCGGCCTAGCTTCGAAGCGAAATCGGTTCGACCACTTTCAATTCCAAATTACCAGTAACAGAAACATTCGATTTTTCTGTTTTTTTTTACACTTGAATTTGTGTGTTGTGTACACCTTTCAAAATTACAATAATTACTGCTACAATTATAGCAATTTTCACACCGATTAGAGCACCTAATTGAGAGATAAAAACCTCGTCTCAGCGCATAGTGCTCCTTGAGCTCCAGAGCTCCCCCCCCCCCTCCCCACCTGACTAGGTTATATAGCGTGTTGTATGCAATCATCTTTATACCAACAATCAAAATGAATCTGTAGGATAAATGCCTCCCCCCCCCCCACTTCATCCTCCATGTCATCAAACGACCATTACAAATCATTTCAATTTACTGAAAATGTTTTTATTTACAATCACTCACGTTATTCAAAATGGTTTGATCTTATCAGGACACATTTGATTATGGCCCTACATACGTCTACATTTCTACAAAGTATTTCACCAACGAACTCAATAAAGACAACGTTTTTAAAAAAATTTGAATACCATTTCTTAGATAAACAAGCAAAATTATTCTCCCCCGATTCAATTTTTTCCAGTCACTTATTTTTCCAGTCTTTTTCCATTAATTTCCCAGTAACTTGTCAGTATTTGTGTGAAACGTCAAGCCTACACGTATGATTGAATATCGGGCGTGAAACGGCCCTGGATATGACTTCAATTAAATCCAAACCAACAACCCTGCACTTCATCATGGGAAAGTAATACGAAGATAATAGCAACAGCTTGAATAAGATTATTAAGAACTACGAAGACTGAATAAAGGTAATCAAATGACTGGGCATCTCTTCTATATTTAAAATCAACAGCCACCTGTCTTATCTACCTCGAGATGGAGGAGACGAGAGCGCTGGAAGGTCATCCATGTGAATAGGTGCTGGACCGAATCGTGACTGAAACGTTTGGATCGGACTTTATAGTTAATGTTTATATATTACATGAAATAGAAGGCTCTGGAAGACTTCCAGTTCTCGCCTTCTTCTATTACAGGGATCGACAAACTTTTTAGTCTGAGGGCCACATTGTTTTTCCATCAAATCCCGAGGGTCAACAGTGGTAGAGAGCTGTATAAATCTCATTGAAAATCATTCACCATGATTAGTTTTAATTTCATTATTTGAATTACCTACGTGTATCATGTATTGTACACTTTCAGAATGAATCTCATATCACTGATCACAGTTAAAAGGTTCAATTCCATATTATGTCAGTTTTTGTGTTTTTCAATTGATCGTTCAATGAAAACATCTGATTTTGTATGATTCAATTACTAAAGAGTTAGTCAATACGCTGCATGTATAGGTTACTTCGCGAGATTCAGAACCCTTTGATTATTACCTGAAGTTACTTCAACCATCGCTACACATACCCAGAGCGCTGCTAGCAGTCGAGTTGAAGACTTGACCGACAACACAAGCAAGCATCCGTCTTATCGTCGACTGAAGTACAATCACCGAAACGAATTTCCAGCACTCTTAGCGGTGATTGACGGCACTACAGGGTAAGGGGTAGAGACAAAGGAGTGGGGATAAAAGTGGGGATGAATCTCAACTTGACGTTGGGTGAACTGTCTTTGTAAGTTATCTCTTTAGTCCATGCTTACACTGCAAATTCTACAATTTGTACAAAATCTTATATATAAAAAGCTTGTGTCACATGTTAGAGGATGAACTCTTCCGAAACGGCTCGACCGACTGTAGTGAACGCACATTCGATAGGGCTGATATAGAAGGTCCTAAAATATACAAGATCTTCCGCCGAGCTTTCTCCTATGAGCAATATCCAAAAATTGGCACTTCAGAGACACTTCAGGCTCGCAAGATGTATAGTTTGGAGACCCCTGTTCTATTTTATTAGCTATTATCTGTGATGTTATCTACAGGCATGACGTCATGTAACGAGACTTGGAGGAAAATATATCGACATTTCATTCTGAAAAAAATGTATTTAGTGAGTGAATTACCAAGGTGGGAGTAGCTCCAACTAACAGACTCAACTTCTTATCACCATGGTTACCTATCTGTTTACATCAGCTCTCCGATAGAGACTACTGGACTTTAGGGTATTACCGGGCCTTGGTGAACTATTTTGCTGCTTACATATACACATATATATATATATATATATATATATATATATATATATATATATATATATATATATATATATATATATATATATATATATATATATATATTCATTTATGAGCCTATATATTTGAAATAGTATATGACAGAGCAGTAAATTCAGGCATTTTATTTGATGGCTTGATTCAAGTATTTAAAAAATCATTAATTTTAATGGTTCGCAAACATGATATCATCTCCGCATATAAATATATATATATATATATATATATATATATATATATATATATATATATATATATTATAATATAATATATATATATATATATATAATATAATATATATATATATATATATATATATATATATATATATATATATATATATATGAATATATATATTTATGGATTGAATAATGTAGATATTGAAAAGTTCAATATAAACCGTAACTGCATGAAGTGCGCGCGATCCCTTGTCATCTGTCAAAATCACAACACCTAAAAATGATTTAGTAGGCTAACAAGATGATTAACCAATTGATATCGTTTCACGAACTTGAGAGGAAAGGTGGCTTTGATTTATGTTGCCGTTATATAAAGCTCATGTCGAAACCAGGTCGTACGTCGAAAAAATCGTTTCCACATGAATCATGCACAAAACGAAAATCAATACGCTGTCAATATATAGCTGGCATATGCTGTATTAATAATAATAATAATACTATGCATAATTTCACTGTTCACATGATTTATTGCATATATTTGTATATCCAAGTAGAAGAAGGTTGTTTAGACGAGTTTAGCGAGGATTCAATTTGACATACTGAAAACAATTGGTGTTCGTTTTTATGTTTTTTTTTGTTGTTTTTTCATGTTTTTTTGTCGGTTCTCCACAGGTCAAACGACTGAAACTATCAACTCCAAACTTTGTTCCAATATGGTTCCTCATCTAACTTAGTTATGTAAAGTTTTGTGGCATTATCGGATAGTAACATTATTTTATGAATTTTATAAATTTCGAAAATACCCATTAGAATAACATGACGGAAAAAAAAGAAATTATTTTTATTTTTCCAAAAAAATGAAATTTCGCGTGAAGTTGAATTACATTTTGGTACACATTTCTAAAAAAATTTCAGCTTGATCGGGTCAGCCATTTTGAAGAAAAAACATAAAATGTGCTAAATTAGTATACTACTCGAAGCAGTTTTTAGTTTACCCATTTTTACCCATACTATTACTATTCGCTCGTCTAACAACGCATATATGGCGTTTTCCTGGTATAATAAAATTGTACCGATAAAATTGAGAACTGAATTTCTATAAGGTTTCGATAGGTGTACAGTTCCGTTTCTTTCCTTCAAACCAATTGTCGTGAAGACTCATGATATCCTGATAATATCAGTCAAGATGAAAGTAATGTTATATCCGTATATATTTACATATTCATTCATTCATTACAGATTGTTCATAAAACAGGTGGTAATGGTTACTATACCTAATGAAATTACAGTCAAACATACTCGATATAATTATACTTCATTTTTTTCTTAGCTCTTCTTAAATCACCAATCTTCGTTATGTTCTTGATATCTTCTTCCAATTCCAATTCCCTCATATCCGTTGTAATATCCGTTGTTCCCGTATATAAACCCTTCATCCGTATTGGTATATACTAGGAAAACGCCATATATGCGTTGTTAGACCAACGGATAGTAATAGTGTGGGTAAAAATGGGTAAAAACTGCTTTGAGTGGTACCAATTTAGCACAATTTATGTTTTTTCTTCAAAATGGCTCACCCGATCGAGCTGAAAATTTCCAGTAATGTGTATCATAATGTAATTCAACTCCACGCAAAATTTCATTTTTTTTCTGGAGGGTAAAAATATGTCTTATTTTTTCGATGTGTTATTCTAATGGGAATTTTTGAAATTTCTGAGACAAAAAAAAAAACAGTTACTACCCGATAATGCCACAAAACTATACAGATCTAAGTTAGATTAGGAACCATATTGAAAAGTTTGAAGTTGATAGCTGTAGCCGTTTGACCTGTGGAGAACCGACAAAAAAACATAAAAAAAAAACATAAAAACGAACACCAATTTTTTTCAGTACGTCGAATTGAATCCTCGCTAAAGCTCGTCTAATAACACCTCGATTCTAATCACGTGATCTTAGTACAGTCAATTAATTGTATCCATGATGCATCTTATATTTCCTACAGCAACCACTTTACATTACCGCAAGTCTGACTTTACCCCGCCTGAAGATCATATACCGGAATGAAGCCGACTAGGTAGTGTGACATGGGCGTCCAACCTCACCTGAACACTAACCACATTTCACCACCATCTATTGAAAAGTACTCCAAAGCCCATGTCACAAGACCGAGTCGACTTCATTCCATTATATGCTCTTCGTGCTGTCATGGTAGACTTTCGATAATGTGAATGGTTACCATAAGACTTCATGATGCTTCGTGAATGCAAGTTACTGTACCGGCACATGCAGCGCAGTGGTTAACGCGCTCGCTTCATGTGATCCGGGAGGCGAGGGGAATTCCGAACCCATGTCTATCCCCACCGCCTTCCATCTTTACAGGGTTTTTTCGTTGTTTCTTCTGTAGTATACATGGGCTAATACCGGGATGGATCCCACAATATAGACCACGACCGCTTCCTCCTCACTAGCCTTCCCATTACCCAAGATACCTTCATTTCATCATCCCATCATCCCATTAATCATCCATCCGACGCCAATATATCTTCGCTATCATTACAGTGCGTCGTGAAACCCAATATTGATCGAGTTTAACTTATTATCAATCGGTTGTACTAACTAACTAACCATTCAACTCTCCACCCCCCCCCCCCCCCCCTACCGAGCTTTTCTTATTATAGACCTAAAAATACCAATTTATTTTAATATTATTCTTTCTATTTTGAAGTGAAAACCGCATGCTCCTTATCTCATCTGGATGGTAAGGAATGGCGTTAGTCCTGCACATCGCCTATGTCGAACGTAAATAACAACAGCACAGAACGGAGGTAGCAACTCAATGATTGATAATCCACTTTACCCTTCTTATCTCCATCATAAACGACACTCATACCAGGCTTATTACACATTAAGATAGTAATAACTCACAGACAGTTTCGTGTCAAAGGGTAATTCGAGGTAAAGGTATTTGAGTTCAGTGTATATAATATAATACAATGGTATATGGTATGTTCTATAGTTAGATGAAGCAAACGAATGGTATAACAGTGAGATATTTTACGAATTACAATAAAAGGAAATGAAGGACTTTTGAATATTAAAAGATATATGATGAGGGTTTGTCAGGGATGGTTGTGGGTCTATATATTATATATTAACATGAGTGATGTATGCATATAGATTTATTTCATAGCTGTTTATATATTCCAAAACAGATTGACAAATTTTGAAATCATTCTATATCAAACTATAAGAATATCTTTATCCAACTAATCACTGATTCAGTGATCGATGAATGATCAATACATTTCATCACACGCAATAATTGAATCACATAAATATTAATAAGTCACACACACACCTATTATGTATATTTATAAACACTTCTTGAAACATGGGGATAAAAAGTACAATTAATTAAGCAGTCATTACAGGCTCATACATCCTTCTAAAATGATTAATAGTACAATCTCCTGCACTTGCACGCTCAAGGATGTCCTCGTTCAGATTGTCCCAATCTTGTCGAGTTCAGTTTACTAGGAAAACGCCATATATGCGTTGTTAGACGAGCGAATAGTAATAGTATGGGTAAAAATGGGTAAACACTGCTTCGAGTGGTACCAATTTAGCACATTTTATGTTTTTTCTTCAAAAATGGCTAACCCGATCAAGCTGAACATTTTTAGGAATGTGTATCAAAATGTAATTCAACTTCACGCAAAATTTCATTTTTTTGGAAAATATATTTTTTTCCGCTATGTTATTCTAATCTAATGGGTATTTTTGAAATTTCTAAAATTCATAAAAAAAGTTACCGCCCGATAATGCCACAAAACTGTACAGATCGAAGTTAGATGAGGAACCATATTGAAAAAAAGTTTGAAGTTGATAGCTGTGACCATTTGACATGTGGAGAACCGACAGGAAAAAAAAATAGAGACGAACACCATTTTTCTTCAGTATGTCAAATTGAACCCTCGCTAAAGCTCGTCTAATAAACGTGTATTCTACCTGTTCTAATAACTTGCATTTATTCATATTTCTTTCCATGTAGGCCTATCTATTTGACTTCAAACTAGATTTTTCCCTTATCATTCATCTTATTTCCTAATTGTAAAAAAAAAAACATATCAATTCTCTCTTGTAAACCCTTCTTTCCAGTTCACTTGACATTTCTGTGATACGCTCAATCATTCTCCAATATGATTTTCATTTTTAATAATTCTCAATATCCATATCTTCATTTTTTCTATTTTTCGTTCAGCCAATATTTGAACCTTTTTCTATTGCATCGATCTCGCTCAATTCGTTCAATTTATAGGAATATCAAACTTTTCCTCCATATTTAAAAGATTCGGTCTCACATCTGACTGACTCATCCTCCAAGTCAGTTACTAGGAGGTTTCAAATTGAATCAGCGAAGCGAAGACTCAATTTCACCGTACTAAAAAATGAAGTTTTTATTTTTTTTTTCAATTTGTTCGCGATCCACAAGTCATTCAAAGCACACATTGTGTTGGGCCAGCTCAATATGTCATCACTCGATTCCATAATGTGTAGTTTTGATGCGCATTCGATTGCGATCTTTGTTTTTGTTACTTAAACTTAAGTTACTTAAGTACTTAAAACGCCCCTTTACAATGGGGGGTCTGGGGGGAGGGCCCCCCAGCTCATGCGGCTCCGGGGCGCATAGTCCCGTAAAAAAATTTTTTGAAGCGTTTTGAATTGGGAATAATTCTATAGATGTTTCACCATGAACTTATTATAAGTCCATGGTTTCACATTCATCAAAGATGGAAATAACACCAAAATCATACGGCCGAGATTCACGGCTTTCTGGATTTTATAGTATAACTGAATGAATTCTATGTGAGTCAAGGTGTGTGGATTTTTCGATTAAACTTCATATAGATATCTCGCTCATCTTACAATGCATACTCTGCGCATTGACTATGCTCTGCGTTTGCCTTATATTATCATACATAATGCGAACAATAGAGCGAAAAATGAAGAGAACTGTCTTTCATTTTTTCAGAGTGTAGATTTTACTCCGACATTGATTAAAATGTTGTCAACATACTAATTGTTTATTGAAACATCGGACGCAGTCAATTTTCATAAGATTGTTTGTTTTGTAATTGATGTTGAATACATACTAGACATTTTGTTGGAAGAGTGTTTGAGGCAGTGTGTTGAAACGATCCACCAATATTATACGGGCATGTCCGATGTCATAAGTGACCTTTTATCGTAAAGTTTGGTGCGATCTATACAGAAACAAGCACGCAATATTTTCGATTCGAGCGCCTAGTCGACGAACATACAGCGTTGTACCAGGGAATGGCAAGAACTTTTTTTTTAATAACATCGAAACTTGATACAAAATCATTGTTCCCCAATTAAGGCCATGGATGAAACATGAGATCGTTTGAACGGGGCTCACCATCTCGAAGAAAAATTAAAATATGGTAACTCATTTAAGAAACAAATCAACTCTTGAATAGGGTAGTCATTTCAGGGTTAGAAAGCAATTCAAACATTCACAGTGGGGAGAAAAAATCTCGTATCTTCTCATTGTCTTGATATTTCTCTTCTTCTTGAAATCTTCTTTCATATCTCTTTTTCATTTATCTTGTATTCACTATTTTTAACAAAATTGTTCATTTTTTTCCCATTTTGTTCTCTTTTTTTTATCAAGAGCCTATAGTATATTGGTAATAATTATATTCTGCTTTTCTGACTATTCATTCAACTGGTCAGTGATTAGCGATCACATTGAACTCAACTGGCCACCGTCGTTTGTATGATTAATTATCAGGAAAACGCCATATATATTCGTTGTTGGATGAGCGATATGTGTATACAAAATGTAATTGAAAGCTATAATGCAGCTTGAGTTCAAAACAATTATTTCACTGCCTTCCTGTTTCGTTCATTACTCATTCTGATAGTTTTATAATTCGTTTGACTATACCTGTAGCTCAAATTCCTAATGAGTTTCTCAATAGTTTTGATTGATGTGAATAAAATAAAAATTACAATTCAATATTTCTCCATCAAAAGGGATAACCCGATTCATGTGAAACATCGTAATGATGTGTATTATTATTAAATTAAAAATTAAAATTGCGTGGAAATTGACATTTTTCCGAGGCAAATTTCTGTTCTGCGTTCCACATGTCAAACAAAAATACAGATTCTGATGAAACTTGGTATGCACTGGTGTCATCATTTGAATTCGATATTTTATAGCTTCGAGGAGTTATCAGTTCGACCATGCACTTTTCGAAATTTTGAAAATCTTGAAAATAACCCAAATGGGAAATTGTGTATTCATCTTTCGAACACATTCAAATTTCGGATGAATTTATGTGCACAAATGATAGTGATACACATCAACTCAAAATTGTACATCATTTGGATCAGCCATTTCAGAGACAAAAAATAATAATATCATCTTTTTATATCATATAATATAAATCTGTGGTAACAATCATACATTGAAACGATTAAAGTAACCAGCAGGTCCATCAATTTATCCTGTAACTGAGACGACTCTGACTTATTAGTTTCAAAATCGACGTGTGTGTAGGGCCTATAGCTTTCGAGAAATTCATATACATCCTACAATGCTCATCCTACAACGCATATGCTACCAGAAACGAAACTTTCGTCTATTATTTTTTCATGTCACCTCACCAAAACGGTTTCCTATCCCTCCGCAGGCAAGCTATAATCAAAGGTTCATGTTGGCCGTGGAAGGGGGCAGATGGGGGGGAGGGGGGTTATAGGGGAGGGAAGGGGGGATGTTTTGAGTGTGCGTGCAAAATTACGAACAAACTTTAATCGTGTGTATCGTGTACATTTTATCATATCAATATTTGATGAAGCGAACGTACGGCCAAACAACCGATAGTATAGAAAGTGATGACCCAAGTTATTTAGTGACGTGACGTTATAAAAAAATAAAAAACAAACACACACAGAAAAGACGACTAGGATACAATAAAACTATTAAAACCTTCACAGCGGAAATGTAACGTCAATAGATAGCAGCACGAAGATGCCATTATAGAACTCATTTATATTTTAAGTTAATTGAACATTGTATAAACTGATATTTTAGGGTTGCGCTCGAGACAGTTATAAACCTACGTAATGCTAGTTCATTGAGCACCCTTCTGGTGGCATGCCTTATTGCGAGGAGGTATTTATGATCCGGATGTATTATAGTATTCAAACTGACACATTTAGCTCAGTTGCTAACGCGCTCGCTTTAATCGATCCGGGAAATGAAGGACATTTGGTTCGATCCCAGCCACGGTGTCAATCAGGGGCGGACTGGGGATATATTCCGGCCCTGGCAAATCTTTTCAAACAGCCCTAGAGTACTATTGTAGAGCATCAAGTAAACGGAAGTTTGGTGTATGCGTTTGACCTATCATTGAGGAATGGGGAGACGGTCAATCGGAGGTCGGAGTCTTCTTTATTAAAATTGTGGATACAAGTAGCGCATTGTATTTTTAAAATCATAAATGTATTCATCAA
The DNA here is from genome assembly GCA_907164805.1 of Brachyptera putata. NCBI lineage: Eukaryota > Metazoa > Arthropoda > Insecta > Plecoptera > Taeniopterygidae > Brachyptera > Brachyptera putata. The sequence goes on from OU015462.1 coordinate 55,078,629, forward strand.
CCCACTGCCTCACAGTCCTTATCGGAAGACTTGTGAAAGAAGTAATGAGATAGGTACTAGATTTTATTATAAATTATGTTTTCTGCGTTTCACTCTTAATTGTGAATGCTGTATCGTACGAATACTAGTCGCATCATCGCATACTTTCTGAAGAACTGTAGTGTTGTGTTGCAATTATAAAATTATTTGTTATTTCAATGAGTTCATATTTGCATAAACTATAAATGCTGGCCTCAAGTGAGGCGGACCACCGGGGAAATGCCCGGTTGCCAGATAGCCCAGTCCGCCCCTGTGTCAATCTTGACAATTGTTTTTTTCGTGATTTCTCGCTATAGTCCAGGCTGATACCATAATGGTTCCTACCGCTTCCTTTCGACTATCCTCCTCATTGCCTGGAGAAACTTCCATCTCAACATCTCATCACTTCTATAATCATTCATCCAATGCCAATAGATCTGAGATCATTAGAGTGCGTCGTTAAACCCATATTAAATATAGTATTCAATACAATATAAATTAGTTATATCGCCAGCAGGAACAACCTATATACTTATAGGTTTCAAATATTATATACAATCATTTTAACAATACGTTCTACTTTTTTTTTTAAATTGAGCTGCGTGGTCATTAGTAGAAATTATTGATTAAAACCTTTCAACATCATGTGTTCTCTAATTGACCTACTTATAATCGTCATATAGCCCATTAAATTCAAGATGGTTATGTATTGAGTCGTATGTATGGGGTATAAAAACAAAGTTGTCTCTGGCAAGAAGTACAATACCTACAATTACCAATAATTGAACCACTATATCGAATGAATAATACCCTCCAATATTGAGAATAAAATTGAACAATTGTAATCAGAAGTATAGATTTAGTGAGGGTATTCAATGAAGCGATAGGGAATGAGTTACATTTGCTAAGTGCATGGGTAATATTTTTCATATACAATAGTTCTTTGGATTTAGTAAGGTTATTCAATGACGCAAAAGGGCATGAGTTACATTTGCGTAAGTGGATAATATTTTTCCTATACAATAGTTTCTAAGAAGAATAGTTTTTATTAAAAACACTGCCGACAATACGGTTGCCACTTGGAAACAGAATAACACAAAATAACAAAATAACAAATAGGCCTATAAATAACAAGAAATTATTCTGAATAATTATCTAATAAACAAATTATACACTAGAGAGAAATTATTTAAAACACAATGGAAAATATATATATATATATATATATATATATATATACCGGTACGTATATTATATACACACTAAATTAAATAAGTCATGTGGTTTAATTGAGCAACTGGGAAACTTGAGCATGACAGCTTCTGTTTGATAGAAATCAAATTAGTTCCTTAGCTGCTGACCATATAGGCCCTAAGTGATTCCTAAGGATTGTAATTGAACCCCTCAAGGCCAGCATGGCTATTTAATGAATTGTCCTCTTCTTTATTTTGAACTTTTCACAAAAGTTGGTGAAGAATTTGGTAATTGTACCCCTTGCACCAACTAATAAACCAATCACTATCGATGTTCTTAGCATTGTATTTTTCAGTATAGTACGGAATTGTCGCGTTATATATCATGATATATACTTCATGTTTATAATTATTTCACATTGAATTCATCTAAATTCATACTTTTTCCATTTCAAATAGTTGGATAACAATCGTCAGATGTTCTTGTCGCGTTTACGTAATGGCTTTTTATGCACACACACACACAATATATTATCCACTGTTGAAGTCATACAGAAAAGTATAAAACGTTCGGCACTGAACCATTATTTTTAATCGCACGCTTATTATTCATGAACCACCTATTTTAAATCGGGTACACAAAATACAATCTGCAATAATTATAATACGAAATCTACGCGTAAAATAAATATATAATGATGAAAAAAAAAGTCATTCATATTTCATGAGTTGAAAATATAATTTATGAAAGGTCATTTGACTTCCGTTCCGTCAAGTAGGTTCCGTGCTAGCCGTAAAAGTAATTGCCATCTGGATAAGTTTGAAGGTGAATCTATTCGGCCGGGATGAATGACACTGAGTGTACATAGCACTAGTAGATGTCAGTACAAATAACAAGTATGCAGTGAAATTAACACTCCGCAGTAGGCATGTTGACGGTGGTAGGGGAGAAGGGGGAGGGGGGGGGGGGGGAATGCAAATTCACTGGGTTACGTTTTGAAGATTTATTCAACAACAGCGATGCTGGGCGCAAATTTTTAGTAATAACAAAATACTTCAATATGTTTGTTCAGGATGATTTGCAGAAATATTTAAACATATTTAAAATTGAACCGTGTGGAAATCCATTCTGTTCACACTATGTTCACTAACTGCTGTTAGTACTAACTGACATCAAGCGCTAACTACGCTTACATAACGAAGTTATAGCGTGTGATGTCAGTTAGTGCTAACTGCGGTCCGTTCACACTACGTTGCTAACATCAGTTAGTGGCTTAACAGCAGTTAGTGATCATGGTGTTCAGTGTGAACGGGGTATTAGTGAGGAAATTCATCACGAACAATGTAAATATAAAAATATACACGTATTTGTCGAGAAGGGAATTTTTTATTGACACCGAAACCTGATGCATCATTGCCTCCCCCCCCCCACAAAAAAAAATATAGGCCTATATGATATATAATGATAATAATAATACACGAAAGTAGCATTGTTCGGTCGGCGGACAACAGGAGCGATAATCCCACCCCAGAGATCAAGTTCAAAGTTGAACCGTTTATTTGTAATACAGCCGTATGATATTGAACCGAAAATCACATTGATCCATCTATATTGATATATTGGCTCCACTAAATATAGTCCTGTATTATAGTATACAAACTTGACTCTCTATGAAATACATTCTTTGTAATTAACAACGCAAACTCGATGAGTGTCAATTGTGAAAACATGAATTGTGAAAACATGCATTTCCACTCTTCATTATTTCAACGAAAACCAGGCCTATTGTTGCCGAAAAAATCAGTCGATCGACCATATTTAGTTTGTGATACAAAAACCAATAAAATCGTGCCTTCAGGATATCAGTACTCCGTATATGGTTAGCACAGAAACCATAAACAAATACGCAATCCAACTACCCCCTTCCCTGTAGACATCAACCAATTATCTCACTCCTGTTCTGCTCATCACACGGGATGAAGAATGAGCAGGGATCGCAGAATGATGCGTATAGGATGTCGAAAATAGAACGGCTCGAAATACGAAGAGCGTATACCGGAATAAAGTATAATTAGTTGTGAAACATGAGCATGGGTGTGAAACCTTACCTGAAACGTTACTACACAGTCATCCATTCATGAGGATACCCCCAAGCCCATGTCACACAGTCGAGCATACTTTATTATACGAAGTTCCGCGTCCCCCGTAATAATCTTACATATATAAAGCTCGTGTCACATCCTATAGGATGAACTCCTCCGAAACGGCTCGACCGAGTGTCGTGAAATTCCTTACGCACATTCGATAGGGCTGGTAGATGGTCCTGAAGTATACGAGATCTTCCACCGAGCTTTCTCCTATGAGCAATATCCAAACATTGGCACTTCAAGGACAACACCAGTAATGGCGTTGTTCAATGACATTGATAGCGTTACTCAATGTCATACTCAACGTTACTCACCATTTGCGCTAGATAGCGTAACAACCAACATTCACTACAAATCACTTCGATGGCAGAACAACGTTTGCCGAGTTAGCTAGTTTACCCTATATGAGACTGAGAAGGGGGCCAGTTTGCACACAGAATCGACATTCCGGAGACCTGGGTTCGATTTCTGCCATGGTTGATCATCCTCAAAGAGGTCTATGATGATTTCCTTTCAACATCCTTTTCTTACTGAGAAAAGGTCACGACCGACTCCTTCCCATTATCTAATTGCACCTAATTACAAGCTCTTTGAATTCTCATCTTTCTGTCATCACATTCATCACTCAGTGACGCTAATGATTCTCAGTCATTAAAAACTTTTAAATGAAATACTATAAATGCGTATACTCGATGTGAATAGATCCACACAAAAAGTACCGTTTACGTGATTATACTGGAATTGCTCTATAAAATGAAAAATACATTTTTTTATGTCTGCAGGCCTATATTCAAGTCTGAAATACTATTTTGCTGAACACTCCACCAATTGCATGGTTCATATAAAACTGAAAAAATCAAACTCGTGCGGAAGTAAGGCTTACACACGTATACACAATTGCGGTCAAATGAAGTAGTCGACGGAGCTGAATTTAATTGCATCCCCAAGAAAACATACTGCCATTACAAGTACTGAAACTAAACGTGCATATGCACTCTCCAAGTACAAAATATGTGCGTAGATTATAGTTGTTCTTCAACGTGCGTCGTTAAATCCAATATATATATATATATATATATATATATATATATATATATATATATATATATATATATATATAAATATTTATATATATATATATATATTTTTATATATATATATATATATATATATATATATATATAAATATTTATATATATATATATATATTTTTATATATATATATATATATATATGTATATATATATATATATATATATATATATATATATATATATATATATATATATATATATATATATATATATATATATAAATATATATATATATATAAATATATATATATATGACCTGTGGTAACGTGTAATCGTTACACCTTGGGTGAATCTAAGCCCTCTATAGGGTTAGCCCCAGGAAGTGTCATCCCATGACATAAGTGTAATATCTCGGTAGCTCAGTGGGAGAGCAGCAGACCGGCAATCTGAGGGTCCCGGGTTCAATTCCCGGTCGAGACGTATCTTTCACGACATGGCTAAATTATCCCATATATATCAAATAAAATAATAAATGAAAGCAAAGTAATTCATCCTATTTTGCCATTACTGATGCAACACGACTGGTGTGAAGTGAGTAGCCTCATTTCCCCCCCCGTCTCATTTCCCCACCCCTCCCCCCCCCCCCCCCCCCCCCCCGTCTCGTCTGTCATTCGGCGTGTGATAACGCGCTGATAAAACCCAACTCCAAACCAGTCACAAAATTCACTTCAAATACAAAATCAAACAAAAGAATACTTCTTTTACGATTGTAATCTATAACATGACATCCTTGCATTAGTCATAAACAGATCGAATGAACCAATAATATTTAAGCACGATTTCGTGTAAAATAAAACCACAATTTTTTGCTTTATTTTCTGAACGAGTTGGCGATATAAATGTATTATGACCTCGTCCAGGGTGAAGTAATAAGAGTTCGTGTGGGTTGCGCTACCTTCCTTCTGATCGTCGATTGGGGGAGGGGGGGGGAGGGGGGGGGGCGAGGTGAGTACATTTCAAGTACTTACAGTACAGTACGGTAACAATAGATTTAATATAGACCAACGAACTTCAATCAATCACGAATACTTCTGTACACACACACTCACATATCTATTTAAGCTTATATATATATATATATATATATATATATATATATATATATATATATATATATATATATATATATATATATATATGTATATAATATATACAGTCTAATAATCATTCAGTCAGAATGTAATTGATATAAAAGATGCTAATCCATGCTTAGAATATCTATCTGACGTTTAATTTGATATTATTTCATTTCACGGAAGTTTGATAACTTTTCATGTGAAGTCATCTATAGCCAATTCCAAGTTGCATGTATTCAACAAGTTGCAACCTGAAATAAATATTAATAATTAATCAATGATTTTTTTTCCAAGTTTGGTAATTGGAGTTGCATACATTGGCTCATAGTTTCTGTCACGGTTTACGTCTGAATTGCATTCTCATATTATCACTCTGTATTCCAGAATATATCTCTGCTGAAGTATCATCTTCCATTAGTATCTATGTATAACTTATATAAGTTTTCATTGAAAACACTGCCCACGATACGGTTGCCACTTTGACACAGTATACAACATGCAACATTGAAGTAAAATTATCAATATTTGTAGGTAAGATTACAAAATTAATAATGAGATATACTAAATAATTCATACACTATGGAAAAATGATATAAAACTTGGAACCCATATTACAAATAATAAAAATGTGTTAATCAAGCTAATTAATCAATCACAGTACAAAAGTAACATTGGTAACCAAGGGTAATAACAAGCTAATCCACTAATTATCGCTTAATCAACAAATTTATTATTCGTAATACCGGGCCTTAATACAATTGAAGTAGAAAAAAAATAGAATCACTTAATAAAACAACTGAGAAACTCTTGAATATAAAATCGCCTGTTTTCATAGGGATAATATTAGGACCTAATAAGCTGTTGACCATAAAATCGGATATGTATCTATCTTCCATATTTGATTTTTCAATGTAAACTGAACCCTGTAACTCAGTCCTGGAGTTTTAAATATATTTCCTTCCATCACAAGTCAACCTCTACAACATCAAATATATTTAGACGAGCTTTAGCGAGGATTCAATTTGACGTACTGGAAAAAATTGGTGTTCGTTTTTATTTTTTTTTTTTTTTTCATGTTTTTTTGTCGGTTCTCCACAGGTCAAACGGCTACAGCTATCAACTTCAAACTTTTTTTCAATATGGTTCCTCATCTAACTTAGATCTGTATAGTTTTTTGGCATTATCGGGAGGTTACTTTTTTTTATGAGTTTATAAATTTCAAAAATACCCTTCAGAATAACATGTCGGAAAAAAAGGAAAATATTTTTATTTTCCCAAAAAAATGAAATTTTGCGTGAAGTTGAATTACATTTTGATACACATTTCTAAAACTTTTCAGCTTGATCGGGTCAGCCATTTTGAAGAAAACAAATAAAATGTGCTAAATTGGTACCACTCGAAGCAGTTCCTAACCATTACTACCCATACTATTACTATCCGCTCGTCTAACAACGCATATGGCGTTTTCCTAGTAATAATTATTGTTATTGGATATAAAAAGTGCTGAATAAGAGGTATTCATAAATAATTATAATTTCGTATTCGCCCTAGCAGTTCCTATGTTGATGAACATGTCATATTCCAAGCATACAAATGATTATTAATTCTCCTGTCCTACCCGTGTCGGTTTCGACAAATGGCAGGTTTCTATATTCATTAGCGCTGTTTGTTCCAATAATTATCATCTCCATGAGGACGAAGAAGCTCGATTTAAATTTTATTCATACATCTCTATTCAGCACTGCTCTGAGCTCATAATACTAGTCAAGCTGGAAACGTTATTCATTTGTTGAATTTTCATTTTCAATTTCAATTTAATTAAAATAGTAACTACAATCTTAGATAACACTTGACAGTGTTACATTTCGGAGTATTCAGAAGAGAGACAGCGATGACTTTCATCCCAAACTTACGAAACTTTGTTCATGTGTTTCTTTTCTTGTTTGTTTGTGCAAGGGTATACGCAGTGCAAAGGTCACACAGGTCGGTGTGATTGATCAATAGGAAACTTTTTCCGGACACGCAGTCTAATCCAACTTGGAACAAATCGGTTTTTGGACAAATCGGTTGGACCACCTTGAGAAAAAGTCACCGATTAGTTCAGTGCACACCTCTGGAAAACCCTCATGTTGGATTGTGCTGCTACCGAGCAACCACCAGGGTTGTGCCTTCAGTGGCGAGCATAAGTACTAATTGCAGACGTGGGCGAGAAGATCTCGTCAGATGTTACGTACAAAAGAACTGCGCTAAGAACTGTGGCTAAGTCAACTATGGCTACCGGTAGTAACTGAAGGTAATTTGGGCGTGGGTTCGAGTCCCGCATAAGGCATGAGTTTTTGTGAACGTCCTTTCACCTATCATCACTTCCACGTTTCATTATCCTCCGCTCATTCGTACCCCCGTATAACCTAGCTGTTGGTGGGGTCGTTGAGCATTAAAAAAAAACTGTCTTGGTAGTATATCTTCCGTCTACAGCAAAACGTTTCGTTGTTTTATGTGAATGATGGGACCAGTTATTGCATGTGATCTTAATAAAATGATAATTTCCAAGATAATACGTATAATCAATATTCATGTAATATTACGTAAAACGATCATCATGGTCACCATATTGATCTATAAAAACGATTCACGAAGTAAATTTTTGTATCCACGTAAGGAAAAGGTTCCGAGCGACCGTCCGCCCCTATCTTACACCACTAACGCTCGAGTATTTCGCGCCTTCTTGGATATAGAAGTAATAAGCGATTTACTAGGCCTAGTAAGGACATACAAACCAGCACATTTAGCGCAGTGGTTAGCACGCTCGCTTCTTGTGATCTGGTAGGCGACGGGAACTTCGGACCCAGTTCGATCCCCGCCGCCGACCATCTTTACAGGGGTTTTTCGTGGTTTCCCTCTGTAGTCTAGGCTAATGCCGGGATGGCTCCCACAATAAGTCGGCCACGACCGCTTCCTTCCCACTATCCTTCCCATTAACCAGGAAACCTTCATCTCATCATCCCATCACCCCATTAATCATCCATCCGACGCCAATAGACCTTCGCTGTCATTACAGTGCGTCGTTAAACCCAATATATATATATAGGACATACAAACCATACGTACCTACGTCATGCTTTCTTCAAACATCATCCATTATTAAAGTGAACTATATTTAAATTGTCTTATTACTTCATCTTGTTTCCACCATCTGGTTTATCTCCAATTACAAAATCCTTGTGCTCGTTGATTACTAACAAAACTTTCAGCCGACGTTTCCGAGAGAAAAGCAACAACAGCGAAGTTTGCCGCTTCGTCCTAATTGTTTAAATTGCTCCAGTCCCCCCTCCCCTTCTTCCTCCCCCCGAACCCACCCCATTCACTACAGGGTGAATATTTTATCACAAAACCCAAGACAATCTGAACGTGTCACCTGAAGCACTGTGACGCTTTGGTCACGTGACTGGATCTACACACACACACACACACACACAGAAACAATATACTCACAATGAAAACATGAAAATACATCGTCAGTTGGTTTTTATATTCCTGTTTTTCTAGCTGGTGTAGTTTGAAAGTTTGAAACATGGTATTGACCTGTGTTTGGGGGGTTAGAAAAAGTTTGTTAACAAAACACATTTTTTTCCGGATGAATAATAAGAGATAGCCACCCTGTCTTTTTTTCTCCCTCAACTACGTTACATTAATTTATCTTCGCTCTTTTGGAACTTTTCCTTCAGGATTAATCCCCCCCCCCCCCCCCCCCCCCGCTACGTTAGATATAGATATATATATAAGGTCTATACTTATAACTACCATAGAAACGTACACCTAACTTTAATGAACACACCCTCCCACAGAACTTGGATCATTTATTATTGTAATACAGAAATTAAATAATAATTCAAGACCGTTCTTGATTAATGTATGTTATATAATTGTGAGTGACTTTGGGACTGAGGGTTTACGCAATCTGTCTCTTTCTCTTTTATAACAGAAAAATCATAAATATACAGGACAAGAATTGAACTCGTTTTGGTGTCTTGCGTATTTAGGTTTTTGTTGAATTTAACAAATGGTTACTCTCTTCTTTCGTATATCTGTATAGATAGATAATATAGTCGATTTGTTTGACGAATTCAAATGTAACCCGTCAGTCGAAGCTGATATAATTGATTACACGTAACAGTAACACGTTACGGATATGGACGTGTTCTATAACAATATCTTTTCCTCCCGTGAATCGATCGCTCTTACACATTGTGCGTATTTCCATCCATCACACAACACACTGCCTGTGCTATTATACATATCGTGTCGTGTCTTAGCTTCATTACGCTTGCACCGCCACCTAAATACCGTTATCAAAGTTCACCCCCTCCCACCCCTACCACCCACACAACCCCTCTTTTACTATAGTTCCACGTGGGCATGTGTCGTCGAGCTTAAACCGCCCCCCACCACCCCACTTTCCCCCCTTCCACCAACCCCCGCATCCACTAACACTGCTGCTGTGTCGTAACAAACGAACATATACCCAAGGGTGGGAAACTTTTATTTTACATGAAATAACGTGATAGCGTTCCATCATACGCGTGTGACAGTTCTGGAAATAGATAAACATAACTACTAAATATACTTATATCCAATATATATATATATATTTTGAAGAAATCTTTTTTGATCGCGCGATGTTTTGCACGCACGAATATTTCACGATTCAATATACTTTGGATTTCTGAAGAAAAATAACCGTTTACGGCAGCTAGATTTAATTTCCGTTAACAATCGCCTTGTTGTTGAGTTGAGTAGTTTTTATCCGTTAAAAACATATCATTTGAAAACATAACAGAGTTTCAAATCCGTTTTTTTTTTAAATTTTATTATTGAGTAGTTTAGTTTTTCGTTCTTGCTGCGAGATATTTTATTATTTGAGGAAGTTTTTTTATTCATCTGAGCATGAGTTCAATTAGAGCAGTTAAAACTCCTTTGTACGAATACTTAAGCAACATGAGTGATATGTTATGCCAATCATTCGGAAATATATTTTTTCGATTGGTTGGTTTTGAAAAAATATAAATAAAAATCTTCAAAAGTAGGTACTACGAAGTACTTTACAGAGTGGAAAGTGCAGAGTGGAACTCACTATTGCATCTTTTGATGTTTCAGTTTATTCATTTGAAACAAATCAATCAATTACAATTGAATTATGACTTTGTATTTTATCACAATTTTTGAAGGTGTTCAAAAGACCCTTGACGTATGCTATCTATTTCCCAAATCATTTTTTTCAAATTGTTGGATTATTCGATTTTTCCCATTATTCGACATCAACAGTATAAACACAACTCTGCGTGATACTTTATTCATAAATACAATTCACAACCAACCTAATCGACTCAAGTCTCCATCGAACAATAACATTGAGATTGTACTTTTGTTCACCCTTGTACCGTGACAATAGCTACACGGTTCACTGTTCCATTTATGAATCATTAAAACATGATCTTAGTATGCATTTGTTATGAAAAGGTGACTTTGGACTATATTATATTTCACAGTAAAACAAGACTGGATGTTTCGTTAGTGGTTTTGATAGGCCAACTAAATGTTCGTATATAACATAAATTATGTTTTGGTGATGTTTTGTCAAAATGATAGAGAGAGAGAGTGAAAGGGATGGTTGATGAGGGAGTGAGGGAGGATAATAATAGTATGAGAGGGAAAGGGAAGGGCGCATATTCGATCTATTCCCGTAATTAATCACATTTCTCTTTAACGCGTGTTCAGAACTGAACGCGTCATACGTGTCAAGTTGTAACATGGTATAATATGCGTGCAGAGTTATAACTCGACATGATAGGCATATCAAGATGACACTTAACGGCTGGTCATATCGAGTCAGCGACCCCCACCCCCGACCGCCCCCGAGGTGAAGAACCTAAAGCCCTAAATCGTGTTTTATTTTTACCCCGAGCGCTGATTGAAAGCCCACTCAAGGGTGCCCGATAAGACGTATCGTACTAATTAATGACAATGTTCATCAAACTTGGGAATTACAAAGAATCACGTTTAATTAGCGAAAGTGGGAGAATGTATTTTTAAAGATGGTCTGGAATGGAAGTTTGAAAGAAATTATCGAAATGTCGGTGTCTATAAACTTACGCAATAATTATAAGAAATAAAAATAATTATGTACCGTACCCTAGCTTTTATATCGATTAGTATTTGTTCCATCTCATTGTGACAAGATAGAATTTTTCATTTTAATTTCGATTTATAATGAGTTTTTTCGAGAAAGTAGACGTTATCAATTAAAAGTACCTGTCTATAGGCCCCTGTATACAATCAGAATGCGCAAATTTGAATCTCGGTTTGACTGAACGTTTTCATTGCTTCATGAATGTTGTATTGGACCTAATCAATGAGCCACCCCCGTAGCTCAGTCAACTAAAGCAATGAGTCAGAAACTAACATCAGGTAGGACGTGAGTTCGAGTGTCCTCTCACCTAGATCAACACTTCAACGTTTCATTATCACCTTGTCACTCGTACCCCCATCTCACGTAACTGCTGGATGGGGGTTGAGCGTCATCAAAATGAATCTATTGATTGGAATTACAAATTGTGTGTACAATTAATTTCGAGTGAAATAAGCTATACCTCCATTTTTATGTACACTGGCGAACACAAAGTGGTTGATCAAGCCCCATTAAAGTGGACCCTGAGAAAAAAACTGATGTTATAATAATAATAATAATAATAATATTTAATGTCCTTAAATTGATTATTTACATAATATACAGACAGTCAACAATACAGAATCAAATAACAAAATGTCTAAAAGTTACAACTAATAAGAGTGGCTAAAATATATAAAATATAATAAAAATATAGGGCTCTACAATGTGGATAAAGCCGATATACGCACTCCACTCATGGTTTATGAAAAAAATATTAATCAAATGTGCATAGATTTCATTCAAAATTCAATTTCAATTCTGGATTAAATCAATTTTTATATAGCCGGAAGTGTATAGTGTACACCATACTAACTTGAGAAATTGTATGCTATACAATTCTAAACCGCAATGGATTAATTGAGATGGGTGAGTCGTAGGCAGAATACTTTATTAGAGGCATAAATTGTAGGTTTTGTAAGTATTGTACGTTTACGTATAACACTGTACTTGAACACCTTCCCGTTTTCTATTCCTTATACTCCCTAAATCGCCCTCAGGAGAGATGCCAGTGGAATGCCAGGAAATCAGCATCTTCTCCAGATATAGCAGCATATAACTTCACCACAACAGTGACTATACCTTTCATCATATCATGATGGAAATAGAAACTCGGAAAAGTTATAATTGTTAACAAAATAATTTAATAGAATGAATAGTGTCATATGGTATTACGTATCAGATTTTCCGTTACGGCATAGTTACATGATATTACGGTTTGAAACCGTGCGGTTTAATTAGTTCTCGATTACAGTAGAACATTATGACATAACAGAATCGAGAATCTATATCATAAAATAACTGAGAGGCGGAATCTACCCACATAACAATAACAATAATTGAAACCGAACGATGTTATCGAGATGGAAAATCATTGTTATTATACGATCGCACTTGCAATTAATTCAGTCAATGCACACTTCTCGCTTTTTACATTCATATCAATTGTCTATAAACTACTATTATTTTATCATAAATACCTGTTCTCGGAAAACTCGTACATGACGGTTGAAACGGTAGGCAATGCATTTGCGTTTTCTTGGATTATACATAGCTATCGTATCGATGAATAGGCAACAGTGTTTCAGAGCTGTGCAACCAGTCAGGTATTAAAAACCAAAAATGTGCTGTTACCGAAGTACAAATTACACTACTTCATTATCAGACGAGCTTTAGCGAGGATTCAATTTGACATACTGAAAAAAGTTTTTTTTTTTTTTTTTTTATGTTTTTTTCGGTTTTTCACAGGTCAAACGGCTGGAGCTATCAACTTCAAACTTTTTTCCAATACGGTTCCTCATCTAACTTAGATCTGTATAGTTTTGTGGCATTATCGGGGCGTAACTTTTTTTCAATGAATTTTAGAAATTTCAAAAATACCCATAGAATAACATGGCTGAGAAAAAAAGAAAATATTTTTTTCCCAAAAAAATGAAATTTGGCGTGAAGTTGAATTACATTTTGATACACATTTCTAGAAAATTTCAGCTTGATCGGGACAGCCATTTTGAAAAAAAACATAAAATGTGCTAAATTGGTACCACTTGAAGCAGTTTTTACCCATTTTCACACATACTCTTACTATCCACTCGTCTAACAACGCATATATGGCGTTTTCCTAGTGTATAACATCAAATCAATATATACCATATATATATTTGTCATCGTTTTACAATGTTTTGACATTATAACACAAGTGTGGTGATGGCTATACCAAGCAATGTATGGATATACATAATGTGACAGGTAATATAATGATGAATGTATGAATGATTTAAT